>RJWK010000503.1:58269-101188 GCA_004363435.1 Platanista minor | reverse complement strand
TCACTTTCAGTCTGTATGTGTCCCTAGGTCTGAAGTGGGTCTTTTGTAGACAGCATATATATGGGTTTTGTTTTTGTATCCATTCAGCCAGTGTATGTTTTTTCATTGAAACATTTAATCCATTTACATTTAAGGTCATTATCGATATGTATGTTCCTGTTACCATTTTCCTAACTGTTTTGGGTTTTTTATTGTAGGTCTTTTCCTTGCCTTGTGTTTCCTGCCTAGAGAAGTTCCTTTAGCATTTCTTGTAAAGCTGGTTTGGTGGTACTGAATTCTCTTAGCTTTTGCTTGCTCTAAAGGTTTTAATTTCTCCATTGAATCTGAATGAGATCCTTGCTGGGTAATCTTGGTCGTAGGTTTTTCCCTTTCATCACTTTAAATATGTCCTGCCACTCCCTTCTGGCTTGCAGAGTTTCTGCTGAAAGATCAGCTGTTAAACTTATGGGGATTTCCTTGCATATTTTTTGCTGTTTTTCCCTTGCTGCTTTTAATATTTTTTCTTCATACTTATTTTTTTTAATAAATGTATTTATTTATTTATTTATTTTTAGCTGCGTTGGGTCTTCGTTGCTGCATGCAGGCTTTCTCTAGTTGTGGAGAGCAGGGGCTACTCTTCGTTGCCCTGCACAGGCTTCTCATTGCTGTGGCTTCTCTTGTTCATAGCATGGGGCCTAGGCACACAGACTTCAGTAGTTTCAGCAGGCGGGCTCAGTAGTTGTGGCTCATGGGCTCTAGAGCACAGGCTCAGCAGTTGTGGTTCACGGGCTTAGTTGCTTGGCGGCATGTGGGATCTTCCCGGATCAGGGCTTGAACCCAGGTCCCCTGCATTGGTAGGTGGATTCTCAACCACTGTGCCACCGGGGAAGCCTTGTGTTTAATTTTTGATAGTTTAATATGTGTCTTACAGTGTTTCTCCTTGGATTTATCCTATATGGGACTGTCTGTGCTTCCTGGACTTGATTAACTATTTCCTTTCCCATATTAGGGAAGTTTTCAACTATAATCTCTTCAAATATTTTCTCAGTCCCTTTCTTTTTCTCTTTTGCTTCTGGGACCCGCATAATTTGAATGTCAGTGCTTTTAATGTTGTCCCAGAGGTCTCTGAGACTGTCCTCAATTCTTTTTTCTTTATGCTGTTCTGCGAGAGTTATTTCCACTATTTTATCTTCCAGGTCACTTATCCGTTCTTCTGTCTCAGTTATTCTGCTACTGATTCCTTCTAGAGTATTTCTAATTTCATTACGGTGCTGTTCATCATTGTTTGTTTGCTCTTTAGTTCTTCTAGTTCCTTATTAAATGTTTCTTGTATTTTCCCCATTCTTTTTCCAAGATTTTGGATCATCTTTACTATCATTATTCTGAAATCTTTTTCAGGTAGACTGCCTGTTTCCTCCTCATTTGTTTGGTCTGGCAGGCTTTTATCTTGCTCCTTCATCTGCTGTGTTTTTCTCTGTCTTCTCATTTTGCTTAAGTTAATGTGTTTGGGGTCTCCTCTTAGCAGGCTGCAGGTTCGTAGTTCCCTTTGTTTTTGGTGTCTGCCCCCAGTGGCTAAGGTTGGTTTAGTGGGTTGTGTAAGCTTCCTGGTGGAGGGGACTAGTTCCTGTATTTTGGTGGATGAAGCACGATCTTGTCTTTCTCTTGGGCAGGTCTGCGTCTGGTGGTGTGTTTTGGGGTGTATGTGACCTTATGATTTTAGGCAGCTCTCTGCTAATGGGTGGGGTATGTTCCTATCTTGCTAGTTGTTTGGCATAGGGTGTCACGACTCTAGCTTGCTGGTCATTGAGTGGAGCTGGGTCTTGGCGTTGAGATGGAGATCTCTGGGAGATCTTCGCTGTTTGATATTACATGGAGCTGGGAGGTCTCTTGTGGACCAGTGTCTTGAACTCAGCTCTCCCACCTCAGAGGCACAGCCCTGACACCCGGCCAGAGCACCAAGACCCTGTCATTCACATGGCTCAGAATAAAAGGGAGAAAAGGAAGGAAGGGAGAAAGGGAGGGAGGGAGGAGGCAAGGAAGGAAGGAGGAAGGAAGGAAGGAAGGAAGGAAGGAAGGAGGAAGGAAGGAAAGAAGGCAGATAAAGTTATTAAAATAAAAAATAATTATTAAAAATAAAAAAAAAATTTAAGTAATAAAAAAGAAAGAACAGAGCCACCAAACCAAAAACAATATCCACCAATGATAACAAGCGCTAAAATCTATACTAAAAAAAAAAAAACAATAAAAATTTAAAAAAACAAAAAAAATGGAAAGAACCCTAGGACAAATGATAAAAGCAAAGCTATACAGACAAAATCACACACAGAAGCATACACATATACACTCACAAAAAGACAAAAAGGAAAAAAATATATATATATATATCGTTGCTCCCAAAGTCCACTGACTCAATTAGGGATGATTCGTTGTGGATTCAGTTATTTCACAGATGCAGGATACATCAAGTTGATTGTGGAGATTTAATACGCTGCTCCTGAGGCTGCTGGGAGAAATTTCTCTTTCTCTTCTTTGTTCATACAGCTCCTGGGGTTCAGCTTTGGATTTGGCCCCACCTCTGTGTGTTGGTCACCTGAGGGCATCTGTTAGTGCCCAGACAGGACCGGGTTAAAAGTGCAGCTGATTAGGGGGCTCTGTTTCACTCAGGCCTGGAGGCGGGAGGGGCATGGAATACGGGGTGAGCCTTTGGCGGCAGAGGCCAGCATGATGTTGCACCAGCCTGAGGTGCACTGTGTGTTCTCCTGGGGAAGTTGTCCCTGGATTACTGGTTCCTAGCAGTGGCAGGCTGCACAGGCTGCAGGGTGGGGAGGTGTGGATAGTGACCTGCGCTTGCACACAAACTTATTGGTGGCTACAGCAGCAGCCTTAGCATCTCATGCCCGTCTCTGGGGTCTGTGCTGATAGCCATGGCTTGCACCCATCTCTGCAGCTCATTTAGGCAGTGCTCTGAATCCCCTCTCCTCTCGCACCACAAAACGAAGAGGCATAAGAAGTCTCTTCCCTCTTTGGCAGCTCCAGACCTTTTCCTAGACACACTCCAGGCTAGCTGTGGCACACTAGCCCCCTTCAGTCTGTGTTCACCCAGCCAACCCCAGTCCTCTCCCTGGGATCCGACCTCCAAAGCCCGAGCCTCAGCTCCCAGCCCCCACCTGTCCCAGCAGGTGAGCAGACAAGCCTCTCGGGCTGGTGAGTGCTGGCTGGCACCGATCCCCTGTGCAGGAATCTTCACTTTGCCCTCTGCACCCCTGTTGCTGCGCTCTCCTCTGTGGCTCTGAAGCTTCCCCCCTCTGCCACCCAGTCTCCACCCGTGAAGGGGCTTCCTAATGGGTGGAAACCTTTCCTCCTTCACAGCTCCCTCCCACTGGTGCAGGTCCTGTCTCTATTCTTTTGTCTCTGTTTTTTTCTTTTTTCTTTTGCCCCACGCAGGTACGTGGGGAGTTTCTTGCCTTTTGGGAGGTCTGAATTCTTCTGCCAGCCTTCAGTAGGTGTTCTGTAGGGGTTGTTCCACACATAGATGTATTTCTGATGTATTTCTGGGGAGGAAGATGATCTCCACGTCTTACTCTTCCGCCATCTTGAAACTCCTTCCATTTTTAATAAGTTATTTCTATTGGATAATTTACAGACATAATATTTTCAGCATTTTGACATTGTATATACAAGCAAATAAGAATCAACATACAAAAAACTGAGTGAAGGATTAATTGTATTTTGGATTCTTATTAAACTTGCTTAATTTCTTAGATTACCATTGTCATTAAAAATATTCCTTATTATAAAGAAAATGCTAAAAGTACACTTTAAAGCATGTTTCATTATCTGGATCAGAGTTGAAATTTTTAGGATTTATTGGTACAAGTGACCTATTCAAACAAATCAGGCATGCCTGCTTCCCTTTAATCATACTGAATAAATAGTTAAAGATTGAAATAAATTGTGTAAATCATTAAATATTAATATACCATGTAGTCTTTTAAAATTATATCTCTATCAGTGGAGTAAATAAAAAGAAATGACTAGTGAATAAACAGAACAAAGACTTTATCTCTTTTAAATTGTATACCCAATGTTATAACAAAGTGGTACAATATAAATTCATGCTGTGTCTTGATGCTTTCTCAAACTTGATTTACTTTGGGGATATTATAGTAATGAAAGTATAAGTTCCTAGTACCCCATGTTTTAATCAATGTATTAATAGAGTAGAAGCCATTTTAACAAAATTGTTATGCCATTCAACAAGAATATACTGTCTTCTTTCATACAAATGATTTAGAAAGAAAATGGTTAGAGGTTACAAGGAGGTATTTTGAGAAATAGGAATCATGAGAATAATTAAAATACATATAAATAAATGAGAAAGATAAGACAAAAAGAGAGAGAGAAAGACAAAATAGAGAGAGAGAATTAGAATACTTTGATACCTACTTTCTGGCACTGATTTTCAGAAAAATATAATTTATTCAAGATTTCGTAGGAAAATTTGGTATACAGAGCATCACTTTATTTTGTTCTAATTAATAGATTATTTTAAAGAAAATTTTAGACTTACATAAAAATAAATCAAGAAGTACAGAGAGGGCTTCCCTGGTGGTGCAGTGGTTGAGAGTCCGCCTGCTGATGCAGTGGACACGGGTTCTTGCCCCGGTCCGGGAAGATCCCACATGCCGTGGAGTAGCTGGGCCCGTGAGCCATTGCCGCTGAGCCTACGCGTCCGGAGCCTGTGCTCCACAATGGGAGAGGCCACAACAGTGAGAGGCCTGTGTACCGCAAAAAAAAAAAAAAAAAAAAAAAAAGTACAGAGATTACTATATACCCTACACATTCACAGTGTCCCATTATTAACATCTTTTAACAATTAATGAACAATACTGACACATAACTATTAACTTAGGTCCATAGTTTACATTAAACCATGAGTTGTATAGTTCTTAAATGTTTTGGCAAATGTATAATGTCATAAATCCACCTTTACAGTATCACACAGAATAGTTTCAGTTAAACTGGGTAGATGTCTAGCAGCTTGATTGCCGGGTCATATGGTAAGCCTATATTTAGCTATATAGGAAATTTAGCAAACTGTCTTTCAAAGTGGCTCTGTCAGTTTGCATTCCCACCTGTAATGAAAAAGTTCCTATTGCTCTGCATCTTCATCCACATTTGGTATTGGTGGGTTTTTGGATGTTAGGTATTCTTAATAGGTGTGTAGTAATATCTCATTGTTGCTTTAATTTGCAATTACTTATTGACATATGTTACTGAGACCTTTTCATATGCTTAGTCACTGTCTTACATCTTCTTTGATATGGTGTCTGTTCAGATCTTTAGCTCATTTTTTAATTGGGTTTTTTGTTTTCTTATTGTTGGGTTTTAAGCATGTATGTTTTGGATATTAGTCATTTATCACATACATGTTTTGCAAATATTTTCTCCCAGTCTTAAGATAGTATTTTCATTCTCTTTATAACTTTTGCAGAGCAGAAGTTACTAATTTAATAAAGTTCAACTTAACATTTTTCTTTCATGGATTATGTTTCAGACAAACAAAATGTTACTTAGATTTTCACCTATGTTATTTTTTAGGAGTTTTATAGTTTGTTTTCAATTTAGGTATATGATCTGTTTTGAATTAATCTTTGTAATAGTGAAAAGTGTAAGTAGCGCAGTGCCTATACTGATTGTTTTTTGGCATGAAGATGTCCATTGTTCTAGCACCAGTTCAATTTTTTAAAAAGATAATATTTATTGTAGTTATATATAAATGTATAAAATGTGCCCTTTTAATTTTTAAATGTGTGAGTCAGTGACACTATATTCAGTTTTTGTTGTGCAACAATAACCACTATCTATTTCCAAACCTAATTTAATACCCCAAACAGAAACTCTGTACCCATTGAGCAAAAACTCCCAATTCCTCCTCCTTTTTAGTCCCTGATAACCTATAATTTCCTTTATGACTCTAATAATGTGACTATTACAGAAATTTCAATTTCTCCACATCCTTGCTTAAAATTATTTTCCACTTTTGTTTTTCTGTTAATTATATCCATCTTAGTAGGTGGAAAGTGACATCTTATTATGATTCTGATTTGCATTTCTCTAATGACTAATAATATTGAGCATCTTTTCAGATTCTTGCCATTTGACATCTTTGCAGAAAGACTACTCCAGTCCTTCATCCAATTTTTTACTTAGGTTGTTTTTGTTTTTGAGTTGTAGAAGTTCTTTAAATATTTTGGATATTAAATCATTATCAGAGATATAATTTGCAAATCTTTCCTTCCATTCTATATGTTGTGCTTTTTTAATATTTTATTTTTTAGAACTGTTTTAGGTTTAAAAAGAAACAAAGTACAGAGATACTTCCCATATGCCCTCTGCCCATACACATGCATAATCTCCTCCATTATCAACATCACTTGTCAGAATGGTATATTTTTTACCAAGGATGAACCTGTATTTACACATCATAGTTGTTCAGAGTTCATAGTTCACTCTTGATGTTGTACGTTCTATGGATTTGGACAAATGTATAATAACATATCCATAATTATAATATACAGAGTTATTTTTACTGCCTTAAAATCCTCCATGCTCTGCCTATTCATATCTTTCCTGTCCCTTACCCTTGGCATGACTGAACTTTTTATGTCTCCTTAGGTGTACCTTTTCAGGAATTTCATATTGTTGGAATCATACAATACATGGCCTTTACAGATTGGTTTCCCTCACTTAGCAATATGCATTTAAGTTTCCTTCATGTGTTTTCATGGCTTGGTAACTCATTTCTCTTTAGTGCTAAATAATATTCCATTATCTGGATGTACTACAGTTTATTTATCCATTCACCTACTGAATGATATCTAAGTTGCCTCCAAGTTTAGTAAATTATGAATTTACTACTATAAACATCCATGTGCAGGTTTTTCTGCAGATGTAAGTCTTCAGTTCCACATATATTAGTAGTTATTAGTAACGTGTACTCTCATTTTTTTGTACTTAGGCTGAATAGAGGCTTTTGAATTTTATTGAGCTTTTTAAAGAACTGCCTTTTGGTTTAATTTCCTCTGATGATTTCCTATTTTCTTTAATTTTACTTTTTTACTTTTTAAAAATTTTATTGAAATATAGTTGATTTATCATGTTTGTTAGTTTCAGGTGTATAGCAAAGTGATTCAGTTCTGTACATATTTTATCTATCTACCTATATATATATATTTTTTACATTCTCTTCTAATATAGGTTACTATAAGATATTGAGTGTAGTTCCCTGTGCTTTATAGTAGGTCCTTGTGGGGTATCTATTTTATATATAGTAGTGTGTGTATTTTAATCCCCAGCTCCTAACTTATCTCGCCCCCCTCCCTTGGTGAGTCTATTCTGTTTTGTAAATAAGTTCATTTGTATCATTATTTTAGATTATACATATGAGTGAAATCATATGATATTTGCCTTTCTCTGGCTTGCTTCACTTATGATAATCTTAAGGTCCATCCGTGTTGCTGCAAATGACATTATTTCATTCTTTTTAATGGTTGAGAAATATTCTATTGTATAAATATACCACATCTTCTTTATCCATTCATCTTTCAGTGGACACTTAGGCTGCTTCCATGTCTTAGCTATTGTAAATAGTGCTGCAATGAATATTGGGGTGCATGTATCTTTTCAAATTATGGTGTCTCCAGATATATGCCCACGAGTGGGATAGCTGAATCATATGGTAGCTCTATTTTTAGTTTTCTAAGGAACCTCCATATTGTTCTCCATAGTAGTTGTACCAATTTACATTCCCACCAACAGTGTAGGGGGGTTCCCTTTCCTCCACACCCTCTCCACCATTTACTGTTTGTATGCTTTTTGATGTTGGCCATTCTGACTACTGTGTGGTGATACCTCACTGTAGTTTTGATTTGCATTTCTCTAATACTTAGTGACGTTGAGCATTTTTTCCATATGCCTGTTGGCCATCTGTATGTCTTCTTTGGAGAAATGTCTTTTTAGATCTTGCACCCATCTTTGATTTATTTATTTTTGATATTGAACTGTATGAGCTCTTTTCTGGAGATTAATCCCTTGTCAGTCACATCATTTGCAGATATTTTCTCCAATCCTATAGGTTGTATTTTTGTTTTGTTTATGGATTCCTTTGTTGTGCAAAAGCTTTTAAGTTTATTTAGGTCCCATGTGTTTATTTTTGTGTTTATTGCCATTACTCTCAGAGATGGATACAAAACAATATTGCTGTGATTTATGTCAAAGAGTGTTTGGCCTATGTTTTCCTCTGGGAGATTAATAGTACCTGATTTACATTTAGGTCTTTAATCCATTTTGAGTTTATTTTTGTGTATGGTGTTAGAGAATGTTCTAATTTCATTCTTTTACATGTAGCTGTACAGTTTTCCCAACACAACTTATTGAAGAGACTGTCTTTTCTCCATTGTATATTCTTGCCTCCTTTGTCACAGATTAATTGACCAGAAATACATGCATTTATTTCTGGGCTTTTCTATTCTTTTCCATTGATCTATATTTGTGTTTTTGTGCCAGTACCATAATGTTTTGATTACTGTAGCTTTGTAGTATAGTCTGAAGTCAGGGAATCTCATTCTTCCCGCTCAGTTTTTCTTTCTCAAGATTGCTTTGGCTATTTGGGGTCTTTTGTGTTTCCATAGAAATTAAAATTTTTCTTGTTCTAGTTCTGTGAAAAATACTGTTGGTAATTTGATAGGAATTGCAATGAATCTGTAGATTGCCTTGGGTAGTAAAGTCATTTTGACAATATTGATTCTTCCTATCCAAGAACATAGTATATCTTTCCATCTGTTTGTATCATCTTAGATTTCTTCCATCAGCATCTTATATTTTTCAGAGTACAGCTCTTTTGCCTCCTTAGATAGGTTTATTCCTAGGTATTTTATTCTTTTTGATGACATGGTATATGGGGTGGTTGCCTTAATTTCTCTTTCTGATCTTTCATTGTTAGTGTATAGAAATGCAACAGATTTCTGTGTATTAATTTTGTATCCTGCAAATTTTCTGAATTCATTTGATGAGCTCTAGTTGTTTTCTGGTAGCGTCTTTAATATTTCCTATGTTTAATATCATGTCATCTGCAAACAGTGACAGTTTTATTACTTCTTTTCCAATTTGGATTCCTTTTATTTCTTTTTTTTCCTCTGCCTTCCATGGCTAGGTCTTCCAAAACTGTTGAATCAAAGTGGCGAGAATGGGCATCCTTGTCTTGTTCCTGATCTTACAGAAAATTCTTTCAGATTTTCACCATTGAGTATGATGTTAGGTGTAATTGTCATATATGGCCTTTATTATGTTGAGGTGTTTTCCCTCTATGCCCACTTTCTGGAGAGTTTTTGTCACAAATGAGTGTTGAATTTTGTCAAAAACTTTTTGTGCATGCACTGAGATGATCATATGGTTTTTATTCTTCAATTTGTTAATGTGGTGTATGACACTCATTGATTTGTGTATATTGAAAAATCCTTCCATCCCTGGGATAAATCCGACTTGATCATAGTGTTTCATCCTTTTAATATATTATTGGATTGCTAGAATTTTGTTGAGGACTTTTGCATCTATGTTCATCAGTGATACTGGCCTGTAATTTTGTTTCTTTATTGTATATTTGTCTGGTTTTGGTATCAGGGTGATTGATGGTGGTGGCCTCAAAGAATGAGTTTGGAAATGTTCCTTCCTCTGCAATTTTTTGGAACAGTTTCAGAAAGATAGGTGTTAACTCTTTTCTAAATGTTTGATAGAATTTGCCTGTGAAGCCACCTAGTCCTGGACATTTGTTTGTTGGGATTTTTTAAAATTACAGTTTCAATTTCAGTACTTCTAGTTGGTTTGTTCCTATTTTCTGTTTTTTCCTGGTTCAGTCTTGGGAGAGTGTATCTTTCTAAGAATTTGTCCATTTCTTCCAGGTTGTCCATTTTATTGGCATATAGTTGCTTGTAGTGTTCTCTTACAGCCATTTAAATTTCTTTGGTGTCAGTTGTAACTTCTCCCTTTCCATTTCCAATTTTATTGATTTGGGCCTACTTCCATTTTTTTCTTGATGAGTCTGGCTAAAGGTTTATTAATTTTATCTTTTCAAAGAACTAGCTTTTACATTTTGGTGATTGTTTCTTTTTTTTTTTTTGGTCTCTATTTCATTTACTTCTGCTCTGACTTTTATGATTTCTTTCCTTCTGCTAACTTTGGGTTTTGGGTGTTCTTCTCCCTCTAGATTTTTCTTGCTTTCTGTCGTATGTATGTACTGGTAAAAACTTCCCTCTCAGAACTGTTTTGCTGCGTCCCATAGGTTTTGGAGCCTCATGTTGTTGGTTTCATTTGTCTCTAGGTATTTTTTGATTTCCTCTTTGACTTCTACAGTGATTCATTGGTTGTTTAGTAGCATTTTGTTTAGCCTCTAGATGTTTGTGTTTTTTGTAGTTTTTTTCTTGTGGTTGATTTCTAATCTCATAGCATTGTGGTCAGAAAAGTTGCTTGATACAATTTCAATTTTCTTAAATTTACTGAGGCTTGCTTTGTGGCCCAGCATGTGATCTATCCTGGAGAATGTTTCATGTGCACTTGAAAAGAATGTGTATTCTGCTGCTTTCGGATGAATGTTCTATAAATATCAATTCAGTTCATTTGGTCTAATGTGTCATTTAAGGCCTGTGTTTCCTAACTGATTTTCTGTCTGTATGATCTGTCCATTGGTGTAAATGTGGTGTTAAAGTCCCCCACTATTATTGTGTTACTGTTGATTTCTCCTTTTATGTCTATTAACATTTGCCTCATATATTGAGGTGAGCCTATGTTTTATGCATAATATATTTACAATGTTGTATCTTTTTCTTTGGTTGATCCCTTTATCATTATGTAGTCTTTGTCTCTTGCCTTTATTTTAAAGTCTATTTTGTCTGATTTAAGTATTGCTATTCCAGCTTTCTATTGATTTCCATTTGCATGGAATACCTTTTCCATCCCTTCCCTTTCAGTCTGTTTGTGCCTCTAGATCTGAAGTAGTGTCTGTTTTTGCATCGATTCAGCCAGTCTGTGTCTTTTAGTTGGAGCATTTAATTTGTTTACATTTAGGGTAATTATATGTATGTTTGCATTGCCATTTTGTTAATTGTTTTGGATTTGTTTTCATAGGTCTTTTCCTTTCCTCTTTTGTTCTCTTATGATTTGATGACTTTAGTGTTGTATCTGGATTTCTTTTTCTTATTTATGTGCATATCTATTATAGATTTTTGGTTTGCCATTACCATGATGTTTTGCTATAGTAGTCTATATATATCTCCATGATTGTTTTAAGTTGCTGATCTCTTAATTTCAAATGCATTTCAAATACTGTGCATTTGTACTCTCCTCCTCTCACAATTATTGTTTTAGATATCATATACGTACGTGGATGATTTCCTATCTTTACTGTATGTTTACCTTAACTGTTGCTTTCACATTTTGTACTTTTCTTGTTTCTTGCTGTGGCCCTTTCTTTTTTGCCTAGAGAAGTTCCTTTAGTATTTCTTGTAAAGCTGGTCTGGTGATGGTGAATTCTCTTAGCTTTTGCTTCTCTGTAAAGCTTTTGATTCCTCTGTCAAATCTGAACAAGAGCCTTGCTGGGTAGCGTATTCTTGGTTGTAGGTTTTTCCCTTCCATCACTTTAAATACATTGTGCCACTCCCTCTGGCCTGCAGTTTCTGCTGAAAAATGAGCTGATGGCCTTCTGGAGGTTCCCTTATAAGTTATTTTTGCTTTTGCTCATAGCTTTCAACATTTTCTCTTCATTTTTTTGTCAGTTTGATTGCTATGTGTCTCAGCCTGTTTCTCCTTGGGTTGATTCTGTATTGTAATGCCTGTGCTTCCTAGACTTGGGTGACTGTTTCCTTTCCCATGTTAAGGAAGTTTTCAGCTATTATCTCTTCAAATATATTCTCAGGCCCTTTTATCTCTCTTCTCCAGACACCCCTATAATGCGAATGTTGGTGTGTTTGATGTCCCAGTAATCTCTTAAACTGTTCTCATTTCCTTTCATTCTTTGTTCTTTAATCTGTTCTGCAGTGGTGATTTCCTCCTCACTCTGTCTTCCAGATCACTTTTCTGTTCTTCTGCCTCATTTATTCTGCTATTAGTTCCTTCTAGTGTATTTCCAGTATTGTATTCTTCAACTCTGTTTGGCAAGTTGTTTTTCTAATTCTTTGTTAAAAATTTCTTGTAACTTCTCGCTCTGTGCATCCATTCTCTTCCTGAGTGCCTTGGTCATCTTTATGAACATTATTCTGAATTCTTTCTTAGGTGGATTGCCTATTTCCCCTTCACTTAGTTGTTTTTTCTGGGTTTTTATCTTGTTCCTTCATCTGGAACATCTTCCTCTGCCATCTCTTTTTGTCTAAACTTCTACTTGTATTTTTATGTATGTGGAAGGTTTGTTATGTTTCTTGACCATGGAGAATTGGTCCTCTGTGGGGGATGTGCTTTGTGTCCCAGCAGTACACTCCCTTGTCATAATCTAATACCCAGAGACCAGCTGGGCCTGGGTAGGTTCTGACCTGTGTTTATAAACTCAGTTCCACAGGCTGTGGGATTGTATATTACTTGCTTCTGGTGTCTGCCCCTTTGTGGGTGAGGCTGGTCTCGAGGCTTGTGCAGGCTTCCTGGTGGGAGGGGCCAGTGCCTGCCCACTCATGGCTGGAGTTGAGTCTTGCCCCTCTGGTGGGCAGGGCCTTATCAAGAGGTGTGTCTAGAGGTGCCTGTGGGATCAGGAAGTTTTTAGGCAGCCTGCCTGTTGACGAGTGGGACTGTGTTCCTGCCATGTTGGTTGATTGGCCTAAGGCATCCCAGCACTGCAGCCTACAGGCTGTTGGGTGGGGCCAGGTCTTGGTGCTTATGTCACAAGCAAGATGTCAGCTTTCAAATGAGTACTCCTGGACATGTTTGCTACCAAGTTTTATGTCCCACAGTTGCCACAGAGCCACAGTCAGCCCCCCACCTCCCCAGGAGACCCTACAAAACCAACATGTAGGTCTGGTTCAGGCTCCTATGAAGTCATTGCTTTGCCCTGGGTCCTGGTGCACATGAGAACTTGTGTGCATCCTCCAAGAGTGGAGTCTCTGTTTCTCCCAGTCCTGTGGAACTCCTGCAATCAAGACCGCCTGGCCTTCAATGCCAAAAGCTCTGGAGGCTCCTCCTCCTGATGCCAGAGCCCAAGCTGGGGAGCCTGACATCAGGCTCAGAAATTTCACTCCTGTGGGAGAACTTCTGCAATATAATTATTCTCCAGTTTGTGGGTTTCCTAGCCTGGGGGGTATGCAATTTGTTTATATTATGAGTGCACCCTTCCTACCATCTCACTGTGATTTCTTCTTTGAGTTTGGATGTAGAATATCTTTTTTGGCAGGTTCCAGTCTTTTTTGTTGTTGGTTCTTCAGCAGTTAGTTGTGATTTTGGGTGATCTTGTGGGAAGAACTGAGTTCAACGTCTTCTGCCCTCTTGTTTTCTGATGCATAGCCCCTAGAGCAGATGTGGTTTCCTAATTTTCTATTTCCAATTTCATCAATTTTGCTCAAATTTTTATTATTTCTTTTCTTCTGGTTATTTTATTTTATTTTTTTTAGTTTGCTAAGGTGGAATCTTAGATTATTGTTTTTACCTTTCTTTTGTTCAAATATGTACATTTGTTGCTATAAATTTCCCTCTAAGCAATTCTTTCACTCCATCCCACAAATTTTGATATCATGTGTTTATTTTCACTGGGTTTAAAATATTTTTAAAATTTCTCTTGAGATTTCTTCTTTGTCCCATGTGTTATATAGAAGTGTGATACTTTATTTCCATGTATTTGGGGATTTTCCAGTTATCTTTCTGTTACTGATTTCTAGTATAAAATCATTGTGGTCTGAGAGCAGATATTGATTTCTATTTTTTTCAAATGTGTTAAGGTATGGTTTTTTTGGGGTTTTTTTTTTTTATGGTACACTGGCCTCTCACTGCTGTGGCCTCTTCCGCTGCAGAGCACAGGCTCCAGACACACAGGCCCAGCGGCCATGGCTCACGGGCCCAGCTGCTCCGCAGCATGTGGGATCTTCCCGGACCGGGGCACGAACCCATGTCCCCTGCATTTGCAGGTGGACTCCCAACCACTGAACCACCAGGGAAGCCCAAATGTGTTAAGGTATGTTTTATGGCCTAGAACATGGTCAGTCTTGGTGAACTGTCCACGTGAACTTGAGAAAAATGTGTACTGATGGTGTTGAATTCAACTATGTATGTTGTACTTCTGAAAACAAATATATTATAGTTAAGAGGAAAAAAAGAATTACTATGAACCTGAATCAAATTAAATACAGAAAAAAACACTCCATATTATTTCCTAGTAGAAGTAATTCAAAGTAAAGATAAAGAGATTTACTAAAAACAAGCACTAGATTTACTAAAAACAAGATACTCTTCCTTCAAAATCAAATAAAAAACTGGCAGCTGAATTCTATAACATGAATTTAGAGCAGCACTCCATTAATCTCCTTGCTTTCATAAGCACAAACCAGAAATTCATCAAAGCAGTCCATGTTCCTGGCATTGGTGTTAGCTCATACCTATATCTACAAGTCTTTGAAATAGCTGAATAATCCCTCTTCCTTTGTGCACCATTACCCTGTTGAAAAAGGTACAAATAAAAAAGGTACAAATACCTTATTAAAAATTGAAGGATTATGTATTGAGATTACTTGCAGTGTTTTTTGGCCCTATTCAATGGGACTCAGCTTCTAGTCATTGGGTGTGTATCTACAAAGTGGCTCAAACCTGAAAATTGAGTAAGCTACCAAAGTTTTATACTGGGGTGGCTGAAAATACCTTCCTATTTTGTCTAATTCCACAAATTGAGCCAAACTTTAGTCATCTGACCAACTATCTTTGCTTTGGAAATCAATCTACTAATCAATGCCAGAACTTCCTCTAGGTCAAGGCATCTGGAATACAACTTCTTCATTGTTTAAATTATCCCAATTTGCGTAGTTAAAGAGATAACTGGCCTCTACAATCTGAGATCCCCGGACCCACAATAATATCAGATGTTCCAACTCCATGAGAGCAGCCTCCTCTGTCATCCTGGTCTCCAAAGGATAAGCACTATCAAGCCTATCAAAGCAGCACGTGTCCCCATCATAAGGGGATTTCCAATGGCCTCAATCTGTTGGTATTCTTCTAGGATTTTTTTTTCTTTTCCCCATATTTAATGATGTCTTGCTATTAGTGTGCAAATATAATTAGGACTTAACAAAGATCATTGTGAGACTGAGCAACTTTTAAATTTCAAATCAGTGCTAAATTTTCTACTATCAAGAGATTATGACCAGATATATTATATATTAATATATTGTTATATTAATATATTATAGATTTTAACATTGTCATATCATTTATTATATGTTAAACATTATATAACATTGTAATGTAATATATAATAAATATAACATTAGGTATATATAATGTATACATATGTGTATATATACACACATATATGTACATATATATGTGTGTATCTATCTATCTATCTATCTTTCTTTCTTTCTTTTGGTTCTGTTTCTCTGTTAGTGTATTACCCAGAGCAATACACTAACGAATTACAAGCATTGAGGAAGGGCCCATATATGCCACAAAACCAGGGTAAATTAGATAAAAGGTTAAAAAAATAATTAAGACCAGTAGCAGAGTTTTCTTGATATTAAATCAACTGGGAAGCTTTCTTTTAGAATCCTTGCATTCCTGTGTGAGAGTTGGAAGTATTTTTTTAAAAAAGAGTATAATAATACAAAAACAGGGAGAAATATTTCCATTTACTTAACACCAAACCAATATAGAGATAAGGTTCAAATCTCTTATCTCACAGATAAAAAACCTGTATTTTCAAACATGGTGCTTTCTGTATTAAATATGTATCCTTTATCAAGTTATTTATATTATGTCATAGCAAAAATTGCACCAGAAAAAGTTAAGTAGGCAAGGAAGACTTTATTCAAGTTTGTTGCAAGAGGAAAGAGAATCCAGAATGCAGTCTGATCTCAACGCCACTGAAACAAAGGTTGGAGGGGTATTAATAGTGGAAGACATTGGCTTTTCCCAAAGAAAAAGTAAACTTTCTTCTGTCTACACGATAAATGGTGCTTTTACATGTTGGAGTAAGGTACCCACCAAAGTTAGGCTCCTGCCCTCCAACAGAGACTGGGAGATAGAGGTAGTATCTTCCTTGTTAATTACATTTCAAAAGGATGGCTCACAGTCTTTGAGAAAGACAGTCCTCCGTTGTAAAACTGGCAAGAAGCTTTTCAAAAGAGTTATATCTCAGAGGCAAAGGATATACAATTACAAGGGTTTTTTGTTTATCTGTTTGTTTTGTTTTATTTTTGAAGTTAATGTTATAAGGAAAGGGAGGTCAGGGTTCTAGAGTCAGGTAAGAGCCAGTCTAAAGTTTTGTCAAACTGAGAGGAAGATTAAGGCCTTCTTGATCAATTCATGACAAATTCCATATCATTATTAAGGGAGAAATCAAAATAGATCAGTTTCTTAATTTTTTTATAGAACATATCAAAATTTTCAAAACTTTAGAAAGTACATAATGAAAGCTAAATCTTACAATAAATGTAAGACTTTTCTGTATATAAGTTTAGCTGTTTTCCTTAAGGAAAAGAAAGGACAATAATATCTTTAATAACGTCAACAAAATTTCACTGCAAAATTGTCAAACATCCATTCAAAAAATAAATTCTTTCAATTTCTTAATTTAAGAATATTTTGAAGATTAGTATGCTAATCTATTTTTTGCTGTTCTAGGGAAACTTTTTAGATAATGTGTAAAGAAAGAAACATGGCTTAGCTACTTAAGGTTATTTAGAGATATGTTTTAAATCTTATATAAGATCCTCACAGATATTATACAGAATATATAAATATATATATATATTTTTGTTTTCCTGAATTTCTTATAACTACAAAGCTACAAAGCAAACTCTATAGTAGATATACCATTTATATGTGGGCTGATACCTTGGGAGAAAGAAAATCCTTTAGCTATAGTGTTGCATCACCATCCCCTGTTAAGTATTACAAAGATCATACTGGAATAGCTATTTGTCTATTTCATCTATTTGAGTAAAGATGCTGTAATAAAAGTGAGAGTCAATCAAGGTAAGAAAATATCTCTCATGTGTGTCTTAAATATTCTTATTGGAGTGGAGAAACACAGCACTCTTATTGCTCTTTAATTCCTTATTTATTTTATCTGAGCATTCCTCTGTGCACACTCAAGCTCAGCAGGGAGATTCAAAAAGAGGCAATAAAGAAGAGACTTGATAAACCAATATCTGAATAATTTAGGTGGCACTCAGAAGAACTGGGAATCATTAAGAGAGGCAATATCTAAGAGCAAGAGCTTCAAGTTTTGAGTACTATTAGTAAGGGATCCAATATAAAGCAATCAGGAATTCCCTTATAATCCTGGAGATTGAAACTGTGGAGCATAGCTATTCTACGAAATGCTCCAGTTGGTTATGCTGAGAGTAAAACCTGCTTTTACAAATTCTTCCAAATTTATTCACAGGCACCTGTAAGCTGTTTTATTTATTTTTTTTTAATGATACAAATCTGTATTAGCACTAAGGAAAATGGCCTATTTTTCATGCAATTTAATTAACTATGGTATTGAATTTATCATCATGATGTTGTTGTCATCCTCCTCCTCTTATCATCATCATGTAGGTCCTTAAAAGTGAATTAACATTTTAAAACCTGCCAAAGCCTTCCTTCCTGACGTTCACTACCTCTCACTTCACAAAAAGAGCAAGTTTTTACATGCATCTGAACAAGAATTTTAAACATGTGGGAAATGGTACAATTTATTCTGACAAATAGGTATGAGAAGCTGAGAGAAATGTATGTGGCAAAGATAGAACAATAAATGGAAACTGTTTTACACCTCTCTTAGGATAGTGATAACTAAAAATGCTAACATATTTGGGCCACTGCTACCACTATTGTGCCTCACTAATTTGAAATCCCCTAAGGAAATCACATTTAAATTAAAATCTATTTGTGTTTTGCATTAACAGCAAGGTGTGAAAACAGACATTAGTGTCCAAAAGCAAAATTAACATTTAATTTAGACTTTTTTTTTCTTTTTTAATATATAGTCATCAAGGAAAAACCAGGAGAATACTTCATTTTGGTACTGAGACAAATGTAAGCAATGGTATGGAAAATGACAATTAGATCAACCTCCAGGTCAAGAAAGAAGGAGTAACTGTTAATTTCATTTTGTTAGAAAATAGTGTTAAGAGTAGTCTGAGTGATTTCTTATATATTTGTTGGAATTTCCTGCTGTATTTTTTTTCTTTTATTTCTTTCTTTAAACTGCAGGTTATTATTGGTCATCCATTTTATACACATCAGGGTATACATGTCAATCCCAATCTCCCAGTTCATCACACCACCACCCCCACCAGCCCGCCGCTTTCTCCCCTTGGTGTCCATACGTTTGTTCTCTACATCTGCCTCTCAATTTCTGCCCTGCAAACCAGTTCATCTGTACCATTTTCCTAGGTTCCACATATATGCGTTAACATACGATATTTTTCTCTTTCTGAATAACTTCACTCTGTATGAGTCTCTAGATCCACCCACGTCTCTACAAATAACCCAATTCCATTCCTTTTTATGGCAGAGTAATATTCCATTGTATATATGTACCATATCTTCTTTATCCGTTCATTTGTCAATGGGCATTTAGGTTGCTTCCATGACCTGTCTATTGTAAACAGTGCTGCAGTGAACATTGGGGTGCATGTGTCTTTTTGAATTATGGTTTTCTTTGGCTATAAGCCCAGTAGTGGGATTGCTGGATCATATATTAATTCCATTTTTAGTTTTTTAAGGAACCTTCAAACTGTTCTCCATAGTGGCTGTATCAATTTACATTCCCACCAACAGTGTAAGAGGGTTCCCTTTTCTCCACACCCTCTCCAGCATTTGTTGTTTGTAGATTTTCTGATGATGCCCATTCTGACTGGTGTGAGGTGATACCTCATGGTAGTTTTGATTTGAATTTTTCTAATAATTAGTGATGTTGAGCAGCTTTTTGTGTGCTTCTTGGCCATCTGTAGGTCTTCTTTGGAGAAAAATCTATTTAGGTCTTCTGTCCATTTTTGGATTGGGTGGTTTGTTTTTTAATATTGAGCTGCATGAGCTGCTTATGTATTTTGGAAATTAATTCTTTGTCCGTTGATTCGTTTGCAACTATTTTCTCCCATTCTGAGGGTTGTCTTGTCTTTCGTCTTGTTTATGGTTTCCTTTGCTGTGCAAAAGCCTTTAAGTTTCATTAGGTCCCATTTGTTTATTTTTGTTTTAATTTCCATTACTCTAGGAGGTGGATCAAAAAAGATCTTGCTGTGATTTATATCAAAAAGTGTTCTTCATATGTTTTCCTCTAAGAGTTTTATACTGTCTGGTCTTGCATTTAGGTCTCTAATCAATTTTGAGTTTATTTTTGTGTATGGTGTTAGGGAGTGTTCTAATTTCATTCTTTTAAATGTAACTGTCCAGTTTTCCCAGCACCACTTATTGAAAAGACTGTCTTTTCTCCACTGTATATCCTTGCCTCCTTTTTCATAGATTAGTTGATTATAGGTGTGTGGGTTTATCTCTGGGCTTTCTATCTTGTTCCATTGATCTGTATTTCTGTTTTTGTGCCAGAAGCATATTGTCTTGATTACTGTACCTTTGTAGTATAATCTTGAGTCAGGGAGTATGATTCCTGCAGCTCCGTTTTTCTCCCTCAAGATAGCTTTGGCTATTTGGGGTCTTTTGTGTCTCTGTACAAATTTTAAGATTTTTTTCTAGTTCTGTAAAAAATGCCATTGGTAATTTGATACAGATTGCATTGAATCTGTAGATTGCTTTGGGTAGTATACTCATTTTTGCAATATTAATTCTTCCAATCCAAGAACATGGTATATCTCTCCATCTGTTGGTATCATCTTTAATTTCTTTCATCAGTGTCTTAGAGTTTTCTGAACAAAGGTCTTTTGTCTCCCTAGGCAGGTTTATTCCTAGGTGTTTTATTCTTTTTGTTGCAATGGTAATTGGGAGTGTTTCCTTAATTTCTCTTTCAGATTATTCATCGTTAGTGTATAGGAATGCAAGAGATTTCTGTGCATTAATTTTGTATCCTGCAACTTTACCAAATTCATTTATTAGCTCTAGTACTTTTCTGGTGGCATCTTTAGGATTCTCTAGGTATAGTATCATGTCATCTGCAAACAGTAAAAGTTTTATTCTTCATTTCCAATTTGTATTCCTTTTATTTCTTTTCCTTCTCTGCTTGCTGTGGCTAGGACTTCCAAAACTATGTTGAATAATAGTGGTGAGAGTGGACATCCTTGTCTTGTTCCTGATCTTAGAGGAAATGCTTTCAGTTTTTCACCATTGAGAATGATGTTTGCTGTGGGTTTATCATATATGGCCTTTATTATGTTGAGGTAGGTTCCCTCTATGCCCACATTCTGGAGAGTTTTTATCATAAATTGGTGTTGAATTTTGTCAAAAGCTTTTTCTGCATCTATTGAGATGATCATATGTTTTTTTTTCTTCAATTTGTTAATAAGGTGTATTACATTGATTGATTTGCGTGTATTGAACATCCCTGGGATAAATCCCACTTGATCATGGTGTATGATCCTTTTAATGTGTTGTTGGATTCTGTTTGCTAGCATTTTCTTGAGGATATTTGCATCTATAATCATCAGTGATATTGGTCTGTAATTTTCTTTTTTTGTAATATCTTTGTCTGGTTTTGGTAGGGTGATGGTGGCCTCATAGAATGAGTTTGGGAATGTTCCTTCCTCTGCAATTTTTTGGAAGAGTTTGAGAGGATGGGTGTTAACGCTTCTCGAAATGTTTGAAAGAATTCACCTGTGAAGCCATCTGGTCCTGGACTTTTGTTTGTTGGAAGATTTTTAATCACAGTTTCAATTTCATTACTTGTGATTGGTATGTTTGTATTTTCTATTTCTTCCTGGTTCAGTCTTGGAAGGTTATACCTCTCTAAGAATTTGTCCATTTCTTCCAGGATATCCATTTTATTGGCATAGAGTTGCTTGTAGTAGTCTCTTAGGATGCTCTGTACTTCTCTGGTATCTGTTGTAACTTCTCCCTTTTCATTTCTAATTTTATTGATTTGAGTCCTCTCCCTCTTTTTCTTGATGAGTCTGGCTAATGGTTTATCAACTTTATCTTCTCAAAGAAACAGGTTTTAGTTTTATTGATCTTTGCTATTATTTTCTTTGTTTCTAATTCATTTATTTCTGCTCTGTTATTTATTTCTCTCCTTCTGCTGACTTTGTATTTTGTTTGTTCTTCTTTCCCTAGTTCCTTTAGGTGTAAGGTTAGATTGTTTATTTGAGATTTTTCTTGTTTCTTAAGGGAGGCTTCTATAGATATAAACTTCCCTCTTAGAACTGCTTTTGCTGCATCCCATAGGTTTTGGATCATCGTGTTTTCATTCTCATTTGTCTCTACGTATTTTTTGATTTCCTCTTTGATTTCTTCAGTGATCTCTTGGTTATTTAGTAACGTATTGTTTAGCCTCTATGTGTTTCTGTATTTTACGTTTTTTTCCCTGTAATTGATTTCTAATCTCATAGCGCTGTGGTCAGAAAAGATTGTTGATATTATTTCAATTTTCTTAAATTTACTGAGGCTTGATTTGTGACCCAAGATGTGATCTATCCTGGAGAATGTTCCGTGCACACTTGAGAATAAAATGTAATCTGCTGTTTTTGGATGGAATGTCCTATAATTATCAATTAAATCTATCTGGTCTGTTGTGTCATTTAAAGCTTGTGTTTCCTTATTAATTTTCATTTTGGATGATCTGTCCATTGGTGTAAGTGCGGTGTTAAACTTCCCCACTATTATTGTGTTACTGTCAATTTCCTCTTTTGTAGCTGTTAGCAGTTGCCTTATGTTTTGAGGTGCTCCTGTGTTGGGTGCATATATATTTATAATTTTTATATCTTCTTCTTGGATTGATCCGTTGATCATTATGTAGTGTCCTTCCTTGTCTCTTGTAACATTCTTTATTTTAAAGTCTATTTTATCTGATATGAGTATTGCTACTCCAGCTTTCTTTTGATTTCCATTTGCCTGGAATATCTTTTACCATCCCCTCACTCTCAGTCTGTATGTGTCCCTAGATCTGAAGTGGGTCTCTTGTAGACCGCATATATATGGGTCTTGTTTTTGTATCCATTCAGCCAGCCTGTGGCTTTTGTGTGAAGCATTTAATCCATTCACGTTTAAGGTAATTATAGATATGTATTTTCCTATTACCATTTTCTTAATTGTTTTGGGTTTGGTTTTGTAGGTCCTTTTCTTTCTTGTGTTTCTCACTTAGAGAAGTTCCTTTAGCATTTGTTGTAGAGCTGGTTTGGTGGTGCTGAATTCTCTTAGCTTTTGCTTGTCTGTAAAGCTTTTGATTTCTCCATTGAATCTGAATGAGATCCTTGCTGGGTAGAGTAATCTTGGTTGTAGGTTCTTCCCTTTCATCACTTTAAGTATATCATGCCACTCCCTTCTGGCTTGTAGAGTTTCTGCTAAGAAATCAGCTGTTAACCTTATGAGAGTTTCTTTTTACGTTATATGTCATTTTTCCCTTGCTCCTTTCAGTAATTTTTCTTTGTTTATAATTTTTGCCAGTTTGATTACTGTCATGTCTCAGCATGTTTCTCCTTGGATTTATCCTGTATGGGACTCTCTGCACTTCCTGGACTTGGGTGGCTATTTCCTCTCCCATATTAGGGAGTTTTGTACTATAATCTCTTCCAGTATTTTCTCTGGTCCTTTCTCTCTCTCTTCTCCTTCTGGGACACCTATAATGTGAATGTTGTTAAGTTTAATGTTGTCCCAGAGGTCTCTTAGGCTGTCTTCATTTCTTTTCATTGTTTTTTCTTTATTCTGTTCAGCAGCAGTGAATTCCACCATTCTGTCTTCCAGGTCACTTATATGTTCTTCTGCTTCAGTTATTCTGCTATTGATTCCTTCCAGTGTATTTTTCATTTCAGTTATTGTATTGTTCACCTTTGTTCTTTAATTCTTCTAGAACTTTGTTAAACATTTCTTGCATCTTTTTGATCTTTGCTTCCTTTCTCTTTCCGAGGTCCTGAATCATCTTCAGTACCATTATTCTGAATTGTTTTTCTGGAAGGTTGCCTATCTCCACTTCATTTAATTGTTTTTCTGGGGTTTTATCTTGTTCCTTCATGTGGTACATAGCCTTCTGCCTTTTCATGTTGTCTTTCTTTCTGTGAATGTGGTTTTTGTTCCACAGGCTGCAGAGTTGTAGTTCCTCTTGCTTCTGCTGTCTGCACTCTGGTGGATGAGGCTATCTAAGAGGCTTGTGCAAGTTTCCTGATGGGAGGGACTGGTGGTGGGTAGAGCTGGCTGTTGTTCTGGTGGGCAGAGCTCAGTAAAACTTTAATCCGCTTGTCTGCTGATGGGTGGTGCTGGGTTCCCTCCCTATTGGTTATTTGGCCTGAGGCGACCCAACACTGGAGCCTACCTGGGCTCTTTGATGGGGCCAATGGCAGACTCTGGGAGGCCTCACGCCAAGGAGTACTTCCCAGAACTTCTGCTGCCAGTGTCCCTGTCCTCACGGTGAGGCAGCACCACCCCCCGTCTCTGCAGGAGCCCCTCCAGCACTAGCAGGTAGTTCTCGTTCAGTCTCCTATGGGATCACTACTCCTTCGCCTGGGTCCTGATGCACACACTACTTTGCGTGTGCCCTCCAAGAGTGGAGTCTCTGTTTCCCCCAGTCCTGTCGAAGTCTTGCAATCAAATCCTGCTAGCCTTCAAAGTCTGATTCTCTAGTAATTCCTCCTCCTGTTGCCAGACCCCCAGGCTGGGAAGCCTGATGTGGGCCTGAGAAACTTCACTCCATTGGGTGGACTTCTGTTGTATAAGTGTTCTCCAGTTTGTATATCACACACCCATCAGTTATTCGATTGGATTTTATTGTGACTGTGCCCCTCCTACTGTCTCATTGTGGCTTCTCCTTTGTCTTTGGATGTGGGGTATCTTTTTGGGTAAGTTCCAATGTCTTCCTGTCAGTGATTGTTCAGCAGTTAGTTGTGATTCTGGGGTTCTTGCAAGACGGAGTGAGAGGACGTCCTTCTACTCTGCCGTCTTGAACCAATCTCTCGCCACTCTATTTTTGAGGAAGTTTCTTGACCACGGTTTTTCTTGGTGGGAAGGTGTTTTGTTATAGAGTCAATATTTTTAATAAAGTAGTGCTGTTTCCCATTTTTTTCTTCTATCAATTTGACCAGGCCATGTTTTATTTTTTTGAGGTATTTGTCCAACTTATTTAAGCTGTTAACTTTATTGGGATAAAATTTTTCATTTCTTGGTATTATCTTTCAAAATGACTTAGGAATCTGTAGTGACTCTCCTCCTTACCTTACCCCCCTTTTTAAATTACTAACATTGACAATTGCTGGTTTCATCCTTTTTTCTTTAATGTATATCATTCTAGAGTGTTATAGATTTGATCTTTGGATAAATCTTTTGGCTTAATTAATTTTCTTTACTTAACGTTTGTTTCCTACTTCACTGAAAATTTTCTTTCTCTAATTTACTGAAGTTTTTCTACCTACAGAGATGATGTCTTAGATCAATTATTTAAAGCTTTCCTTGTCTTTTATTTTATATATATAATTGCAATTATACATGTTTTATATAATTATATAAGGTATATAATAATTACTGTTATTTATATATTGTTGCACTTATAAATTTCCCTTTAATCCTTTAGTTACATCAAACATTTTTTGATATATACAGTCACCGATATTGTTTAAAATATTTTATATTTTTTCTAATATTTTTCATTGAGATTTCTTCTTTAAACCACAAATAGTTCAGATGGGTATTGTGTTATTTCTATCTAGTTGGATATTTTCTTGTTGTTAGTTCCACTGTGATCAGAGAACACGTATTATGTCACTCCTTTGAAATATTTTAATGATTTCTCTGTGGCTATCCTTATAATTAATTTTGCTAAATTGTCCACTTTTATATGAAATGATGTGTATTGTGTCTTGTTGGTTCAGTGTTCCCATAATTTATCTATGTAGAGCAAGGTGTTAATTTTGTTCATAACTCCTTATCATTACTCAATTTTGTCTGCTTTTTCTAGTTATTTAGAAGTGTTAAAATTTCTATAATTGTGGGTATTTTTATTTCTTCTTTATTTCTGTTATATTTTTCTTCCTTGATAAATTGTGAAGATATAAGGTATGGTGTATATATAGGTAGGGTCACTTGATGAACTGACCACCTTATCTTTATTAAATATATACCATTTTTACTGTAGTAAAACTTTTGCCTTAAAATTGTCTATGCATGACGTTAGTATGTTTCAACCACCTTTCTTTTAGTCAGTGTTTTCACATGATATAAATATTAATTTAACACACATCTCATCATAATTAGAGTCAAATAAAATGGAAAAATTATTATTTTCATTTGTCTCTTTAATGACAAAAAAAGTTAAGCTACTATTCAAGTGTCTGTGTCTTTTTGTGGCTTGATAGCTCACTTCTTTTTAGCACTGAACAATATTCCATTGTAAGGTTGTAACACAGTTTACTTATTCATCTATTGAAGGAACACATGGTTCCAAGTGCTGATAAATTTGAACAGATCTACTGTAAATATTCATGTGCAGGTTTTGCATGGATTTAAATTTCAATTCATTTGGGTAAGTACTGAAAAAAAGTGTTTGCTAGATCATATGGTAATAGTATGTTTCATTTTGTAAGGAACTGTCAGATTATCTTCCAAAGTGGCTCTAACATATTTTTTCAAAATAACTTTTACAGGGAGTTTTAGAACCAAGGTTTTTTATGGACAGAGATCAAGGCCAGAAAATTGGGTTAAACATATTACAAGGCGTAGTTAGCAGTGAGGTTAGAAAATTGCACAAAATCAAGTCAGAATTTCCATATCTGAATAAAAGAATTCAATAAGAATATATGAGATATTAGAGATAGATAACAGACTTGTTATTTGAAGACATATTAACCAATAAATTAAACAAAGAGGTGGAAGAGATGTGAAGAGTAACCAAGAACAGGGTGAATTCTCTGAGTAGTGAAAATTTTACCAAGGATTGAAGTAAAATATTGTATTTTAAATGAACAGTTCTACCTTTCTGTTAGCCCCTTTCCCCATGTTATCTTAAAAGAATCTTTTCCTGTGATTACCAAGAACTTCAATTGCAACCCTGTCAGCATTAGAGAACAGGAAGCATGTAAAATAAATACACTCTTCTAAAAAGTTAACCACAGGTTGATGTAATAATGTTAAAGGAGAACTGCAAATATTTGTTATCATCACAAGATCAGATTGGAGAGAAATGGAACATTTACCCAAATTTGGTTGTTGCTACTTTAGTAAGTTTTCTAGAATATACGTTTTTTGTTATTTATAGTTGGCTTTTAGAAAAGAATACTGACATAGGTTTAAGAAATTTTAAAACAACCCTTCTTTTCCAATTAAATAAAATTGAGAACTATATTCAGCCCTTATTTATAATATGTTAAATCAGGTATAGGTAAAACTATAATAGTTACTGATACGGAGAAACCAAGGAGAAAATGATGGCAAAATGACTTAGACACTTAAAATATATCCCTTCTTTGAAAAGAGTGCACTATATGTGCTATAAAATTGATGTTAGGAAGTAATCCATTGATCTGTTTACTAAGGAAAAAAATCATTAGGCACTTAAGATTAACAGAAAAGAGGGAGGGGTACTCATGTTAGTTCAAATATTGGTTGTTTGTGAAAAACTCAGAAGGATATAATCTAAATTTTTGATTGAAGAACTAGAGAGCAGATGTGATTTAATATGGAGAAACAATTAATGCACACCAAGAGAAATAATTAGAATTATCTGCACATGTATATAAATTGAGGTAAACCAGAGAACAGTAAAAATGACTGAATGCAAGTGTTTGTTGAGGTGCTCCAAGGGTTCAAATGATGTACTGTGAGCTTCACACATGCAGTAAGAATTTCAGTACCTTCTATCTAAAATTGATTAACTTCTGTATTGAAGTATTTGAAGTATTCAAAGACAGGTATTAGTCCAAAGTAATTCACTAACAGATAATTACTCATTTATGATCAAATAAGCTTGTGATAAGTGAAATAATATTTAATTAGCTCATTCAATTCATTTAAAAATTTCCTTTCTTTCCTTACAAAGTATAGCACATGACAACAAAGGTGATATATATATATATATATATATACACATATGTGTTATTTAATTGGTTATATATGTGTACATGTGTGTGTAACTATGTATATAACTACTATGAGAATCGATGTGGAAAGCATTAATAACTGGTCAATTCAAAGAGAAAATTTCAGATAGTGTATTGTAATTAAATAGTGAAAATTGTATATGACAGATGTTTTTATACTGTTAAGTTATTGCAAACTTAAGCTTTTAATAAACTATATAATTTGAGTAAATATTGTAGTATATAATTTGCTGTAAATATACAGGTCTTCCTCAACTTAGGATGGAGTTATGTCCTGATAAACACATAGTACGTTGAAAATATTCTAAGTTGAAAATGCATTTAATACACCTAACCTACCAAACATCACAGCCTAGCCTACCTTAAACAGGCTCAGAATACTTCCATTAGTCTACAGTTGTGCAAAATGATCTAACACAAAGCCTATTTTATAATAATAAAGTGTTGAACATCTCATGTAATTTATTGAATACTGTACTGAAAGTGAAAAATAGAATGGCTCTATGGGTACAGAATGGTTGTAAGTATATCATTTGTTTACCCTTGTGATGGCATGGCTGACTGGGAGCTGTGGCTCGCTGCCACTGCCCAGCACCATGAGAGAGTATGTACCACATATTACTAGCCCAGGAAAAGATAAAAATTCAGAATTTGAAGTATGGTTTCCATTGAATGCATATTGCTTTCATACCATCCTCAGGTCAAAAAATCGTTAGCCAAACTATCGTTAAATTGGGGACCATCTGTACTCAAAAGTATTATGGACTGTCATGTTTAGGTAAAATCTGACATTTTATTTTCTAAGTTTTTAGTGTAAATCGCCTTTAAAAATGGAAATAGGAAAATACATTATATTACTATGAATATACATTTATTTTAAAATCTTTTACTGTGATTCATTTTAAAACCCATTCACCAAAATCAACATATCTCTTAAAAGGGAAAGGTAAAGTAAGAAGCCATGAATTATCAAATGGCAACTTAATTAAATCAGTTAATTGCTTACACCTTTTACAAAAATTAACTTAAAATGGATCAAAGACCTAAATGTAAAATTCAAAATGATAAAACTCCTAGAAAATAACACAGGAGAAATTTAGGTAATCCTGACTTTGGAGATGACATTTTAGATTCAACACCCAGGTTAAGATCCATGAATGAAAAACAATGTATCAGTATTGGCTTATCAATTATAACAAATATACCATAGTAATGTAAGATATTAATGATGGGGAAACCAGGGCAGTTTGGAAAAGGGAGATAGGGGATATGGGAACTCTGCACTTTCTGATAATTTTTTTAAAATCTAAAACTGCTCTAAAAATAGAGTCTATTAATTTAAAAAGAAAACAAAATCCAAAACACTGACAATACCAAATGCTGATGAGGATGTAAAGCAACAGGAACTCTCATTCATTGTTGATGGGTATGCAAAATGGTACAGCCACTTTGGAAGACAGTTTGGTGCTTTCTTACAAAACTAAATATATTCTTACCATATAACCCAGCAATTACACTCCTTGGTTATTTACCCAAAGGAGTTGAAAACTTATATCCACACAAAAACTTGCATACAGATGTTTACAGCAGCCTTTATTCATGATTGCCCAAACGTGGAAGCAACCAAGATGTTCTTTAGTAGATGAAGAGATAAACAAACAGTGGTACAGCCAGAGAATAGAATACGTATTACTCAATGCTCAAATGAGCCATCAAACCATGAAAAGACATGGAGGAAACTTAAATGCATGTTATTAATAAGTGAAGGAAGTCAATGTGAAAAGCCTACAATTATATGATTCTAGCTGTAATTCCAACTATACAATTCCAACTGGAAAAGACAAAACTATGGAGACAGTAACATGATCCGTGGTTATCTGGAGGTAGGGGTGTGAGGGACTATTTAGGTGGAGCTCAGAAGATTTTTAGGGGGCTTCCCTGGTGGTGCAGTGGTTGAGAGTCCGCCTGCTGATGCAGGGGACACGGGTTCGTGCCCCGGTCTGGGAAGATCCCACATGCTGCGGAGCGGCTGGGCCCATGAGCCATGGCCACTGAGCCTGCGCGTCCAGAGCCTGTGCTCCGCAACGGGAGAGGCTACAACAGTGAGAGGCCTGCGTATCACACACAAAAAAATAAAAAATAAAAAGAAGATTTTTAGGGCAGTGAAAGTTCTCTTTATGATAGACACCATAATAATTGATACATGTCATTATACGTTTGTTCAAAACCCACAGAATGTACAACACCAAGAGTAAACTGTAATGCCAACTAAAAAAAAAAAAAAAAAAACAAGGGAAAGGTGAAGAAGCCATGAATTATCAAATGGCAACTTAATTAAATCAGTTAATTGCTTACATATTGCCAACATATAAGTAACATAATTAAAAACTTATCAGTCATAAAATTTTTACAGGGTGAATTTACTTCACTCATTTTAAAAAAGAATAGTATTTTTTAAAATAATAAAAGCATGCATTCATTAAATAGATATCTTTTGTATGTTAATACATTTATTGAATGAATATGTATGAGTATTGTATTAGGCACATACACTATATAATATAGTTTGCTTTTGTTTTTTTGGCTGCATTGGGTCTTCGTTGCTGTGTTAGGGCTTTCTCTAGTTATGGCGAGTGCGGGCTTCTCATTGTGGTGGCTTCTCTTGCGGAGCAGGGGCTCTAGGCACGTGGGCTTCAGTAGTTGCAGCACGTGGGCTCAGTAGTTGTGGCACGCAGGTCCTAGAGTATGTGGGCTTCAGTAGTTACGGGATGTGGGCTCAGTAGTTGTGGCTCATGGGCTCTAGAGCGCAGGCTCAGTAGTTGTGGCACAAGGGCTTAGTTGCTCCACGGCATGTGGGATCTTCCTGGACCAGGGATCGAACCCATGTCCCCTGCATTGGCAGGCAGATTTTTAACCACTGCACCACCAGGGAAGTCCCCATAGTAAGCTTTTTAGTCATTACAATTCAGATTTTTAAAGTCAGATTTTATGAAAATGTGATGTAATTACGCATACAGTTCTATGGGTTTGTATATAGTTTCAGAACTACCTCCAACATTAAGATACAGAACATTCCATCACCCTAAGTCATGCCTTCATGTTTGTTAGCATTCAGTACATTCCACCTGTCCCCAGTTCTGATGTGATTTCAGTCACTATGGTATCACCATATATTCCAGAATATATCAGTGGAATCATGCAGCATGAAGCCGTTTCAGTCTGCCTTCTTTTACATAGAATAATGTTTCTGAATTTCACCAATGTTGCTGAATGCATCTGTAGCTAGTTCATAACAGTAAGTTTTAATTTAATTTCTAATATATGCCTTCCATGGGAAATATTCATGGGAACCTTTCTGTAAATCTTATTATTAGAACTAAGTTTGAAAGTATCATGAGGATCAAATATTTCTTCTCTGGGCTTAGAAACAACAACTGAGATTCAAAGAGGTACCTTCTCCAAATATAAGAGAAATAATTGTTACTTGTAATAAGAGTCTTTATAATAGTCTCATAAGCAACTGTTAAACATTATTCATGTATATCTACCTGTTGGTCATAAAAGACTAGTTCACAGAACAGATTAACTAAAAATATAGATATATATTGAAGTGTGACTTGAGGTGGAGTAGTCGATCCTTATGGTGCACCTTTCTCCTTTATTTGAGCTGGATTTCATGTATTTAAGTTCCTTGGGTGTCTTAATAATTCTTTTCTGACTTCATCTTCCCTCTCCGGAAACATTCAGTTGACTTTTTCTCCATAATCTAGCTATAAAAGTTGGTATTCCTTAGGTATATATTTTAGAACCTCTTTTTCTTTGGACTTGATATCTACTCCTTGGCTTCATTTGACATCCACACATGACCATATAAGCAACATAATTTCAAGATATAAATGTCGAATCAAATACCTCTTTTGTGTTTAAAACATATATGAAATAATTTACTAAAATATCTAGTTAGATATCCAGCAGGAATCTCAAATACAACATGTCCAAAAATAAAGTTACTCCCTCTTATTTCCTCACTGTCCGCAGCCTCAGTGAGTAACACTATACTGTGCTCAACTTATTTATCCAGACACCTGGGGTTTGTATGTGATTGCTTCTTGTCCCTTAAACCAACTGCAGTTACCAGACCTTCGTTTGTTACCTCTTTCTCCTACATATCTCTACTTCCTCAGTTTTCTTCTTTTCTACCACAACTGTCCTTAGTCCATGTCACTCTATACTTTGATCTCACTTCAGTGTCATCTTAGTTTCCTGCTTACCCCCATTCCATCTTGTACATGAGAATATTTGTGCTTTCTCAAAAAATAACATTTTATTCATACCACTCACCTGCTGATTATCCATTGCCCTAGGAAAATGCAAGCTATCATGTTTATGGTCCATCACCAATCATTTCTGTAGTTTCACCTTTCAGTAATTACCCCTTGCCTTCTGTGTTTAAACTTTACTAAAAAAGCCTCACCTCTTTGCCTTCACTTACATTGTCTTTTCTGCCTGGGGTAATAATTTATGTGCCAACCTAACTTCTACTCTTTTTAGAAAGAAGATTTAGGGCTTCCCTGGTGGCGCAGTGGTTGAGAGTCCACCTGCCGATGCAGGGGACGCCGGTTCGTGCCCCGGTCCGGGAAGATCCCACATGCCGCAGAGCGGCTGGGCCCGTGAGCCATGACCACTGAGCCTGCACGTCCGGAGCCTGTGCTCCGCAATGGGAGAGGCCACAACAGTGAAAGGCCCGCGTACCGCAAAAAAAAAAAAGAAGCTTTAAGGTCGTCTTCTTAATGAAGTTTTGCCTGATCCTCCTGCACTAGATAAGGAGTTTTTTTAGTGTCTTTTTTGTCTTAGTTTTCTATTACTGTTGTAACAAATTAGTACAAAATCAGTGGCTTAAAACCTCACATATTTATTACCTTATAGTTCTGTAGAAGTCCAACACAAGTCTCATAAGGTGTCCACAGAATTGTATCCCCTTCTGAAGGCTCTAGGGAAGAATTTATTTTCTTGCCTTTTCTAGCTTCCAGAGGCTGCCCACTTCGTTGCTTCAGGGACCCCCGTTTCCATATGCAAATCAGCAACATCATATCTCTCTGACTTTTCTTCCACAGTTAACATCTCACTTTGCCCACAACTAGGAAAGACTTTCTGATTTTAAGAACCTATATGCTAGATTGGGCCCAGCTTCATAACCCAGTATGTTCTACCCATCACAATTTGAAGATTTTAGGGATTAGGACATCAGAGCTAGAACATTATGATAAGGACATCTTTGGAGAGCCATTATCCTACCCACCACAGTTCCCGTTTTACCTTCTTCCTTCTATGTGTGTAAGAGCATTGCAATTTTTACTGAATGCCTATTTTCTTATATTCTGTGAAGTACAATGTTTGAACTCTGTTTCCTATGCCATAGAAAATTGAGAGTTTCTCTTAAATATTTGTTAATCAAAGCAATTGCTACCTAGTACCTGGATGAAACTGAACTTGAGAAATATTGTAGTATGTAATAAAAGTTATTTTATAATATTTGTAGCTATGAAACATGTTAATCTCTTCCATTTTTGCCTAGGAACTCCTACTCTTTCTTTAGAAGTCAGCATCCATAGGGAAAAAAACAATCATTGCAGGCAGATGGTATTATTTGAGCTACTCTCCTACATGAGTTAATGACTAGCAGGTTATGGAGTCTTTTCTCCCCAACAAGCAATATCCAATTTCTATTTAATGGAAATTCATTCCATATCCTTCCAAAAGATTTTTAAAAATTAAAGATATTATGACTGTACTCTTTAAAAAAATCTTTCAATTATCTTCATGGGTAGTTTCATGGAAAATAAGAAAAGAGATAATTATCAATGGCTTCTTGCATAGGTCTTCCTCTAACCTGAAATAAGTTCTGCTTCCTCTTATTTTTATTAGGAATATTGGTTACTATTTTCATTTTTTAAAATAAAATCTACAACAAATGGTTGGAGTTGTTCATCTTTCTTTGATCTGTTTGCCCTCAGATACGTTATTCACCCTTCTTCTGTTATTCTGTTTAATACGTAGGCTGTCTGCCCCACCCTCATCCATCCACCTGCACATATGTTTACAGGTTGATTTGGACAACAGGTGATACTGGAATAGAATTGGATAACAAGACATGAAGCAGGGAAAAGACAAGATATATTTCTCTTGCTTTCTGCCTTGAGCAGTATCTATCTCCAGCAATGGATATATCTCTTAACACGGTTCCAGAGTTTATCATGTACCTGCCTCTTTTTTTATGTTTCTTTTTGTTGTTGTTCTTCTCAGCTTTATGCTTTATTCATAATTTCATCAGCAACTAATGTTTGACTGGACTTTGCATCATTTTGCATCATTTAACTAAATCCATGAATTGAATTCTCCTTCTTTGAACTAGTCATACTTACTTTTTTGTTTGTTTTCCAGTTCAGACTCTAACTTATATAGTTGTTTTATATGCACATATTTAAAACGTAAGGCAATTTCTTAGGCACACATTTACACAGTTCTGAATAATATACAACACCCTATTTTAACAATAAAATATTTAAAAATATTCTTTTCTTGGAAAGGACAATATAAAATTTGAGACATATAGATGAAAATAGTCCAATATCTACTTGAAATATCAAACACTAATTTATGTGTATATATTCTAAATATGCTATACAAAAATATATTTACTATGAGATATTTTTCTTTATCCTCTCATTCATGTAATGTTTTTAGTTAAAATTCCTAATATGTTTCTTTGACATTACTGATTTTGTCATCATTAGACCTTCTTCTATGTTTCGAGAAATCTAATGACTTTCATGTCACAGTAATTGTTTTAGATTTTTTTTTTTTTGGAAGATGAGGGTTTAATCCCACAAGTAGACGTTTGCATAAAATTCTGGCAGACACATTTCTACTTGTTCTGCTGGTGTTTGTACTTTAAACATATTTTTATTGCTTTCAGGAATGATGTGTAATAAAATTCAATTCCTTCAATTTCATGTTCATATTATTATGAATAGCTATTGAACTTGTGTTATAATTGAGCACTTTTTAAAATAAAATCAATTCCAAAGGTGTTTTGCATAAGCAATTAATGCTAGAAATGACTGAGATCTGAACTATTAAACCATCCCCAAATAGAACTTGGTTGTTTCAAATGCACTAATTTTGAGAGCACTTTATATTGAGAGACTTTGTAAGGATTCTTAGGAATATTTTTTGAGGTAACATCACATTACTTTTCAGGAATACATCAGGAATAAACCTACCCTTTGTCTATGTACTATGTTGACAGGCAACACAATGCTTGAAATTGCATTAATAATATGTTAAAATGTGCCAATTTAGCAAAATAATGAAGTGTTGCTTGATGTATTAACAAAAAAATTATTTATTACAATAGGGCATGTTTCTTTTTTTTTTGGTTATTACAGAATATTGACCAGAGTTCCCTATGCTGTACAGTAGGTCCTTGTTGGTTATCTATTTTAAATATAGCAGCATGTACCTGTCACTTCCAAACTCCCAATCTATCCCTCCCCATCGTCCTTCAGGCCTGGTAACTGTAAGTTTGTTCTCGAAGTCTGTGAGTCTTTTTTGTAAATGAGTTCATTTGTATCATTTTTTAAAAGATTTGGCATATAAGTGATATCATATATTTGTCTTTCTCTGTATGACTTACTTCACTTTAGAATGATAAACTCCAGGTCCATCCATGTTGATGCAAATGGCATTATTTCATTCTTTTGAATGAGTTATATTTCATTGTATTGTATTCGTTGTACTACATCTTCTTTATCCATTTAGGTTGCTTACATGTCTTGGCTATTATAAACAGTGCTGCAGCGAACACTGGGGTGCATGTATTCTTTCAGACAATGTTTTTCTCCAGATATATGCCCAGGAGTGGGATTGCTGGAATATACAGTAGCTCTATTTTCAGTTGTTTAAGGAACCTCCATACTGTTCTCCATAGTGGTTGTACCAATTTACATTCCCACCAACAGTGTAAGAGGGTTCCCTTTTCTTTACACCTTCTCCAGCACTTACTGTTAGTAGATTTTTTCTTTTTACATCTTTATTGGAGTATAATTGTTTTACAATGGTGTTAGTTTCTGCTTTATAACAAAGTGAATCAATTATACATATATATATATATGTTCCCAAATCTTCTCTCTCTTGCGTCTCCCTCCTTTCCACCCTCCCTATCCCACCCATCCAGGTGATCAAAAAGCACCGAGCTTATCTCCCTGTGCTACGCGGCTGCTTCCCACTAGCTATCTATTTTACGTTTGGTAGTGTATATATGTCCATGCCGCCCTCTCACTTTGTCACAGCTTACCATTCCCCTCCCCATATCCTCAAGTCCATTCTCTAGTAGGTCTGTGTTTTTATTCCTGTCTGGCCCCTAGATTCTTCACGACATTTCATTTTTTCTTAGATTCCATATATATGTGTTAGCATACGGTATTTGTCTTTCTCTTTCTGACTTACTTCACTCTGTATGACAGACTCTAGGTCCATCCACCTCACTACAAATAACTCCATTTCGTTTCTTTTTATGGCTAATATTCCATTGTATATATGTGCCACATCTTCTTTATCCATTCATCTGATGATGGACACTTAGGTTGTTTCCATCTCCTGGCTATTGTAAATAGAGCTGCAATGAACATTTGGTCCATGACTCTTTTTGAATTATGGTTTTCTCAGGGTATATGCCCAGTAGTGGGATTGCTGGGTCATACGGTAGTTCTATTTGTAGTTTTTTAAGAACCTTCATACTGTTCTCCATAGTGGCTGTACCAATTCACATTCCCACCAGCAGTGCAAGAGTGTTTCCTTTTCTCCACACCCTCTCCAGCATTTATTGTTTCTAGATTTTTTGATGATGGCCATTCTGACTGATGTGAAATGATACCTCATTGTGGTTTTGATTTGCATTTCTCTAATGATTAATGATGTTGAGCATTCTTTCATGTGTTTGTTGGCAGTCTGTATATCTTCTTTGGACAAATGTCTATTTAGGTCTTCTGCCCATTTTTGGATTGGGTTGTTTGTTTTTTTGTTATTGAGCTGCTTGTAAATTTTGGAGATTAATCCTTTGTCAGTTGCTTCATTTGCAAATATTTTCTCCCATTCTGAGGGTTGTCTTTTGGTCTTGTTTATGGTTTCCTTTGCTCTGCAAAAGCTTTGAAGTTTCATTAGATTTTTTGATGATAGGCATTCTGGCAGGTGTGAGGTGACAACTCACTGTAGTTGTCATTTGCATTTCTCTAATGATTAATGATGTTGAGCATTCTTTCATGTGTTTGTTGGCAGTCTATACATCTTTGGAGAAATGTCTATTTGGATCTTCTGCCCGTTTTCTGATTGGGTTGTTTGTTTTTATGATATTGAGTTGCATGAGCTGTTTGTAAATTTTGGAGACGAATCCTTTGCTGGTTGCATCATTTGCAGATATTTTCTCGCATTCTGTGGGTTGTCTTCATTTTGTTTATGGTTTCCTGTGCTGTGCAAAAGCTGCTGAGTTTAATTAGGTTCCATTTGTTTAGTTTTGTTTTTATTTCCATTACTCTGGGAGATGGCTCGAAAAAGATCTAGCTGTGTTTTATGTCAAAGAGTGTTCTGCCTATGTTTTCCTCTAAGAGTTTTATATAGCATCCAGTCTTACATTTAGGTCTTTAATCCATTTTCATTTTATTTTGTGTATGGTGTTAAAGAATGCTCCAATTTCATTTTTTTTATATATAGTTGTCCAGTTTTCCCAGGACCATTTATTGAAGAGACTGTCTTTCCTCCATTTTATAGTCTTGCCTCCTTTGTCACTGACTGATTGACCATAAGTGCATGGCTTCTCAGCTTTCTTTCCTGTTCCATTGACCTTTATTTCTGTTTTTATGCTGGTACAATGTTTTGATGACTGTAGCTGTGTGGTATTGTCTGAAGTCAGGGGGCCTGATTCCTCTAGCTTCGTTTTTCTTTCTCAAGATTGCTTTGGCCATACAGGGATTTCTGTATCACCATACAAATTTTAAGATTTTTTGTTCTAGTTCTGTGAAAAATGCCATTGGTAATTTGATAGGGATTGCACTGAATCTGTAGATTGCCTTGGGTAGTATAGTCATTTTCACAATAGTGATTCTTCCAATCCAAGAACAAGGTATATCTCTCCATCTGTTTGTGTCGTCTTCGATTTTTTTCACCAGCACCTTACAGTTTTCAGAGTACAGGTTTTTGTCTCCTTAGGTAGGTTTATTTATAGGTTTATTTCTATTTTATTCTTTTTGATGCGATGGTGAATGGGATTGTTTCCATAATTTCTCTTTCTGATCTTTTGTTAGTGTATAGAAATGCAACAGATTTCTGTGTATTAATTTTGTATCCTGCAACTTTTCCAAATTCATTGATAAGCTCTAGTTGTTTTCTGGTAGCATCTTTAGGATTTTCTATGTATAGTATGTCATCTGCAAACAGTGACAAGTTTTACTTCTTCTTTTCCAATTTGGATTCCTTTTATTTCTTTTTCTTCTCTGACTTCCACGGCTAGGACTTCCAAATCTATGTTGAATCAAAGTGGCAAGAGTGGATATCCTTGTCTTGTTCCTGATCTTAGAGAAAATTCTTTCAGCTTTTCACCAGTGAGTATGATGTTAGCTGTAGATTTGCCATATATGGCCTTTATTATTTTGAGGAATGTTCCATGTATGTCCACTTTCTGGAGAGTTTTTTTTTCATAAATCGGTGTTGAATTTTGTCAAAAGCTTTTTCTGCATCTATTAAGATGATCATATGGTTTTTACTATTCAATTTGTTGATGTGATGTATCATACTGTTTGATTTGTGAATATTGAAAAATCCTTGCATCCCTGGGATAATTACAACTCGATCTTGGTGTATGATCCTTTTACTGTATTGTTAGATTCGGATTGCTAGTATTTTGTTGAGGATTTTTGCCTCTATGTTCCTCAGTGATATTGGCCTGTAATATGTGTGTGTGTGTATGTGTGTGTGTGTGTGTGTGTGTGTGGTATATTTGGTTTTGGTATCTGGGTGATGGTGGCCTCACAGAAGGAGTTTGGGAATGTTCTTTCCTCTGCAGTTTTTTGGAACAGTTTCAGAAAGATAGGTGTTACCTATTCTCTAAATGTTTGATAGAATTCGCCTGCAAAGCCATGAGATCCTGGACTTTTGTTTGTTGGGAGTTTTTTAATCAGTTTCAATTTCAGTGCTTGTGACTAGTCTGTTCATATTTTCTATTTCTTCCTGGTTCAGTCTTGGGAGATTGTACCCTTCTAAGAATTTGTCTATTTCTTGTAGGTTGTCCATTTTATTGGCATATTGTTGCTTGTATTTCTGTGGTGTCAGTTGTAACACTTCTCCTTTTTCCTTTCTACTTTTATTGATTTCAGCTGTCTCCCTTCTTTTCTTGATTAGTCTGGCTACAGGTTCATTAATTTTGTTTACCTTTTCAAAGAACCAGCTTTTAGTTTCATTGATCTTTTCTCGTTTTCTTCATTTCTATTTCATTTATTTCTGCTCTGATCTTTATAATTTCTTTCCTTCTACTAACTTTGGGTTTTATTTGTTCTTCTTTCTCTAGTTGTTTTAGATGTAAGGTTAGGTTTTATATTTGTGATTTTTTTTGTTTACTAAGATTTTATTGTATTGTATTGTAAATTTAAAGAAAAACTTAAATTATTTATTAAAATAAGGCATGTTTCTTTTAAAATGTATATCAGTGAGAAAGAAAGGGAAGAAATATAACAAATTGCATGATGGCAGTTATATAATGAAGATAATATTGTAATATATGATAGGTTTACAACAGATGCCATTCTATTGCTTTATTTCTCCTGAGAGTATTTACACGACAATCATGTGACCAACAGAAAGGGATAGTTCTATGTATGATGTGACTAACCTTACTCTCCTAGACATGATTAAATGAGCAGATTCAGTCTTCAATCAGATTGTATCTTCTAAGTATTTTAAACTGAAATACTGGCAGACTGAGCCAATTTATTGACAAACAGAAAACAAACTGCCCTATGAGTGGTGGTTGAGGCTGTTAAGATTCCCTGGATGGGAACTCTGGAAGTGTCTTTGTTTCTACAATTGCTCACTGGTTCAGTGTTTCCTTGGACCTGTGAAGTACATCTTCTTGTAATAAACTCAGGATAGCTTGAATGACTTTCTAATCACCGACATTAATTTTTCCTTAAAAAATTTAGAGGGATAAAATAATTAACTGGATAAAATGCAAGCTTTGGCCATCTTTGCTTTGTAACATATATTGTTTCATTTTTCTGCTATGAATATAAATAATACATGTCCACCACCAAAAATTTTACATACATTTTTATATAAAAAGATGAAATTCATCTCTAAGTGAATTCCATATTAAACATTATGCTATAAAAATTGAAGTACTTTATAATTGAATCATTTTGTTCTCACTTCTTAAATTTTGGTTCTTTTATTTCCTTTCATGTCTTTTTACTTATGATTCTATAGCTAGATACACAGAAGAGATATGTTATTTCTTTTCCTAATATATTTCCCTTTTACAACTATTAATTTGACTGTTTATTATATCATTGTCATCATATTTTCTAACGTCTTATTTTATTTAATATATATGTGTACACACACATCCATCAATTTAACAAGTATCTGCGATGTTCAAATATCATTCTGATCTACATTGTACAATAGCGTGTTTACTAGGCATATGAGGCAATTAAAGAGCTTTGAATGGGGCCAGTGGAATTGACACATTCTGTATGAGTAAAAGAAACACCAGATTTTCAATACTTTTCAATAGATTACAATTAGGAAAAAATGTAAAATATTTTGCTAATATTTTATACTGAGTACACATTGAAATTATAACATTGAGTTAAGCAAAATGTATCATTAAAATTAACTCAACTTTTTTTGGACCTTATTTAATGTGATTCCTTTAAAATATAAAATTGTCTATTTGGATCACATTCGTGATTCATGTTTTATTTCTTTGCCAATACTGTTCTATAATAGAGTTGAAAGACATGCTCACTTTCAAAGAATATGTAGACCAGTGTGTAATAATTATATACCTAACAAAAATAATATCATACTGTGTGAATCATATATTATATATATTTCATAGTGAAAATTCAATTGGTGTTGAAATTTGAAGACTAGATAGGAGTTTATGGTTAAAAGCTAGGGAAAAATTTATGCACTCCTGATGGCTAACGGATATTCTAAAAGACTTATATACAGAATGATAAGAATAAGAGCAGGAGGTTAGAAGCATGTTAACTAGGTAAGTGAAATACTGCATCTATATCTAGGGAATGCTCAACTTTTTAGATACCATGTTCAAAGAAGCTTGATAGTCCTGGATTACCATCTTCATAGAGATCTGAAAAATATTCTGAAAGTAAATATCTGAAGGGCTTGCTTGGTGGCACAGTGGTTGAGAGTCTGCCTGCCGATGCAGGGGACACGGGTTTGTGCCCCGATCAGGGAAGATACCACATGACGCAGAGCGGCTGGGCCCATGAGCCATGGCCGCTGAGCCTGCGCATCTGGAGCCTGTGCTCCGCAACGGGAGAGGCCACAACAGTGAGAGGCCTATGTATGCAAAAAAAAAGTAAATATCTATGACTCAGAATTACATTTTAAAATTTACTCTAGTGTATAAGTCCAGCTTGTTTAAACATTTGGAAAAAGTACACAGTCCATTTCTCCTTTATAATTTTTGTTTGTTATTTCTCAATGTTATTATGTTTCTTAAAAGGATAAACGCTTGGGCATTCACTGTATATGTAGGACACATACATGAATCATGGTTACTTGGGAATTCCATAATTTCCATCTTGCTTTGACTTTTTTCTTTTTTTTTTTTTTTTTTTTTTTTTTTTTTTTTTTTTTTTTTTTTTTTTTTTTTTTTTTTTTTTTTTTTTTTTTTTTACATCTTTTGGAGTATAATTGCTTTACAATGGTGTTAGTTTCTGCTTTATAACAAAGTGAATCAATTATACATATACACGTTCCCATATCTCCTCCCTCTTGCATCTCCCTCCCTCTCCCACCGATCCAGGTGGTCACAAATCAGTGAGCTTATCTCTCTGTGCTATGCACCTGATTCCCACTAGCTATCTATTTTACAGTTGGTAGTGTATATATGTCCATGCCACTCTTTCACTTTATCACAGCTTACCCCTCGCCCTCCCCATATCCTCAAGACCATTCTCTAGCAGATCTGTGTCTTTATTCCCGTCCTGCCCCTAGGTTCTTCACGACATTTCATTTTCTTCTTAGATTCCATATATATATGTTAGCATACGATATTTGTCTTTCTCTTTCTGATGTACTTCACTCTGTATGACAAACTCTAGGTCCAACCACCTCACTACAAATTACTCCATTTCATTTCTTTTTATGGCTGAGTAATATTCCATTGTATATATGTGCCACATATTCTTTATCCATTCATCCGATGACGGACACGTAGGTTGTTTCCATCTCCTGGCTATTGTAAATAGAGCTGCAACGAACATTTTGGTACATAACTCTTTTTGAATTATGGTTTTCTCAGGGTATATGCCCAGGAGTGGGATTGCTGGGTCATATGGTAGTTCTATTTGTAGTTTTTTAAGGAACCTCCTTACTCTTCTCCATAGTGGCTGTACCAATTCACATTCCCACCAGCAGTGCGAGAGTGTTCCCTTTTCTCCACAGCCTCTCCAGCATTTATTGTTTCTAGATTTTTTGACGATGGCCATTCTGACTGATGTGAAATGATACCTCATTGTAGTTTTGATTTGCATTTCTCTAATGATTAATGATGTTCAGCATTCTTTCATGTGTTTGTTGGCAGTCTGTATATCTTCTTTGGAGAAATGTCTATTTAGATCTTCTGCCCATTTTTGGATTGGGTTGTTTGTTTTTTTGTTACTGAGCTGAATGAGCTGCTTGTAAATTCTGGAGATTAATCCTTTGTCAGTTGCTTCATTTGCAAATATTTTCTCCCATTCCGAGGGTTGTCTTTTGGTCTTGTTTTTGGTTTCCTTTGCTGTCCAAAAGCTTTGAAGTTTCGTTAGGTCCCATTTGTTTATTTTTGTTTTTATTTCCATTTCTCTAGGAGGTGGGTCAAAAAGAATCTTGCTATGATTTATGTCATAGAGTGTTCTGCCTATGTTTTCCTCTAAGAGTTTGATAGTGTCTGGCCTTTCATTTAGGTCTTTAATCCATTTTGAGCTTATTTTTGTGTATTGCGTTAGGGAGTGTTCTAATGTACCTGTCCAGTTTTCCCGGCACCACTTACTGAAGAGGCTATCCTTTCTCCACTGTACATTCCTGCCTCCTTTATCAAAGATAAGGTGACCATATGTGTGTGGGTTTATCTCTGGGCTTTCTATCCTGTTCCATTGATCTATATTTCTGTTTTTGTGCCAATACCATACTGTCTTGATTACTGTAGCTTTGTAGTACAGTCTGAAGTCAGGGAGTCTGATTCCTCCAGC
>RJWK010000503.1:0-58169 GCA_004363435.1 Platanista minor | reverse complement strand
GTTCTGTGGAGGAAAGTTCCCTCTATGCCTGCTTTCTGGAGGGTTTTTATCATAAATGGGTGTTGAATTTTGTCGAAAGCTTTCTCTGCATCTATTGAGATGATCATATGGTTTTTCTCCTTCAATTTGTTACTATGGTGTATAACGTTGATTGATTTGCATATATTGAAGAATCCTTGCATTCCTGGGATAAATCCCACTTGATCATGGTGTATGATCCTTATAATGTGCTGTTGGATTCTGTTTGCTAGTATTTTGTTGAGGATTTTTGCGTCTACGTTCATCAGTGATATTGGCCTGTAGTTTTCTTTGTGACATCCTTGTCTGGTTTTGGTATCAGGGTGATGGTGGCCTCGTAGAATGAATTTGGGAGTGTTCTTCCCCCTGCTGTATTTTGGAAGAGTTTGGAAGAGTTTGAGAAGAGTTAGCTCTTCTCTAAATGTTTGATAGAATTCGCCTGTGAAGCCATCTGGTCCTGGGCTATTGTTTGTTGGAACACTTTTAATCAGAGTTTCAATTTCAGTGCTTGGGATTGGTCTGTTCATATTTTCTATTTCTTCCTGATTCAGTCTTGGCAGGTTGTGCATTTCTAAGAATGTGTCCATTTCTTCCAGGTTGCCCATTTTATTGGCATAGAGTTGCTTGTAGTAATCTGTCATGATCTTTTGTATTTCTGCAGTGTCAGTTGTTACCTCTCCTTTTTCATTTCTAATCCTATTGATTTGAGTCTTCTCCCTTTTTTTCCTGATAAGTCTGGCTAATGGTTTATCAATTTTGTTTATCTTCTCAAAGAACCAGCTTTTACTTGTATTGATCTTTGCTATCATTTCCTTCATTTCTTTTTCATTTATTTCTGATCTGATCTTTATGATTTCTTTCCTTCTGCTAACTTTGGGGGTTTTTTTGTTCTCATTTCTCTGATTGCTTTAGGTGCAAGGTTAGGTTGTTTATTCGAGATGTTTCCTGTTTCTTAAGGTAGGATTGTATTGCTATAAACTTCCTTCTTAGAACTGCTTTTGCTGCATCCCATAGGTTTTGGGTCGTCGTTGCATTGTCATTTGTTTCTAGGTATTTTTTTATTTCCTCTTTGATTTCTTCAGTGATCACCTCGTTATTAAATAGTGTATTGTTTAGCATCCATGTATTTGTATTTTTTACAGATCTTTTCCTGTAATTGATATCTAGTCTCATAATGTTGTGTTCGGAAAAGATACTTGATACAATTTCAATTTTCTTAAATTTACCAAGGCTTGATTTGTGACCCAAGATATGATCTATCCTGGAGAATGTTCCATGTGCACTTGAGAAAAATGTGTATTCTGTTGTTTTTGGATGGAATGTCCTATAAATATCAATTAAGTCCATCTTGTTTAATGTATCATTTAAACCTTTTGTTTCCCTATCTATTTTCATTCTGGATGATCTGTCCATTGGTGAAAGTGGGGTGTTAAAGTCCCCTACTATGAATGTGTTACTGTCGATTTCCCCTTTTATGGCTGTTAGTATTTTCTTTAAGTATTGAGGTGCTGCTGGGTTGGGTGCATAAATATTTACAATTGTTATATCTTCTTCTTGGATCGACCCCTTGATCATTATGCAGTGTCCTTCTTTGTCTCTTCTAATAGTCTTTATTTTAATGTCTATTTTGTCTGATATGAGAATTGCTACTCCAGCTTTCTTTTGGTTTCCATTTGCATGGAATATCTTTTTCCATCCCCTTACTTTCAGTCTGTATGTGTCTCTAGGTCTGAAGTGGGTCTGTTGTAGACAGCATATATATGGGTCTTGTTTTTGTATCCATTCAGCCAGTCTGTGTCTTTTGGTGGGTGCTTTTAATCTGTTTACATTTAAGGTGATTTTCGATATGTATGTTTGTATTCCCATTTTCTTAATTAGTTTGGGTTTGGTATTGTAGGTCTTTTCCTTCTCTTGTGTTTCTTGCCTAGAGAAGTTCCTTTAGCATTTGTTGTAAAGCTGGTTTGGTGGTGCTGAACTCTCTCAGCTTTTGCTTGTCTGTAAAGGTTTTAATTTCTCCATCAAATCTGAATGAGATCCTTGCTGGGTAGAGTAATCTTGGTTGCAGGTTTGTTTCCTTCATCACTTTCAATATGTCCTGCCAGTCCCTTCTGGCTTGAAGAGTTTCTGCTGAAAGATCAGCTGTTAACCTTATGGGGATTCCCTTGTGTGTTATTTGTTGTTTTTCCCTGCTGCTTTTAATATGTTTTCTTTGTATTTAATTTTTGATGGTTTGATTAATATGTCTCTTGGCATGTTTCTCTTTGGATTTATCCTGTATGGGACTCTCTGTGCTTCCTGGACTTGATTAACTATTTCCTTTACCATATCAGTGAAGTTTTCAACTATAATCTCTTCAAATATTTTCTCAGTCTCTTTCTTTTTCTCTTCTTCTTCTGGAGCCCCTATAATTTGAATGTTGGTGCGTTTAATGTTGTCCCAGAGGTCTCTGAGACTGTCCTCAGTTCTTTTCATCCTTTTTATTCTTCTCTGCAGTAGTTATTTCCACTATTTTATCTTCCAGGTCACTTATCCGTTCTTCTGCCTCAGTTATTCTATTGATCCCATCTAGAGTATTTTTAATTTCATTTATTGTGTTGTTAATTGTTGCTTGTTTCATCTTTAGTTCTTCTAGGTCCTTGTTAATTCTATTTCCAAGGTTTGGATCATGTTTACTATCATTATTCTGAATTCTTTTTCAGATAGACTGCCTATTTCATCTGCATTTGATAGGTCTGGTGTGTTTTTATCTTGCTCCTTCATCTGCTGTGTGTTTTTCTGTCTTCTCAGTTTTCTTATCTTACTGTGTTTCGGGTCTCCTTTTTGCAGGCTGCATGTTCGTAGTTCCCGTTGTTTTTGGTGTCTGTTCCCAGTAGCTAAAGTTGGTTCAGTGGGTTGTGTAGGCTTCCTGGTGGAGGGGACTAGTGCCTGTGTTCTGATGGATGAGGCTGGATCTTGTCTTTCTGGTGGGCAGGTTCACGTCTGGTGGTCTGTTTTGGGGTGTCTGTGGCCTTATTATGATTTTAGGCGGCCTCTCTGCTAATGGGTGGGTTTGTGTTCCTGTCTTGCTAGTTGTTTGGCATAGTGTGTCCAGCACTGTAGCTTGCTGGTCGTTGAGTGAAGCTGGGTGCTGGTGTTGAGATGGAGATCTCTGGGAGATTTTTGCCGTTTGATATTATGTGGAGCTGGGAGGTCTCTTGTGGATCAGTGTCCTGAAGTTGGCTCTCCCACCTCAGAGGCACAGCACTGACTCTTGGCTGCGGCACCAAGAGCCTATCATCCACGCAGCTGAGAATAAAAGGGAGAAAAAGCAGAAAGAAAGAAAGGAAGGAGGGAAGAAAGGAAGAAAGAAAAAAGAATAAAATAGAGTAATGTTAGATAAAATAAGGTTATTAAAATAAAAAATAGTTATTAAGATAGAAAATTTTTTTAAAAGTTAAAAAAACAAAAAAAACCTGACAGATAGAACCCTAGGACAAATGGTGAAAGCAAAGCTATACAGACAATATCTCACACAGAATAATATACATACACACTCATAAAAAGAGGAAAAGGGGAAAAAATCTTGCTCTCAAAGTCCACCTCCTCAATTTGGGATGGTTCGTTGTCTATTCATGTATTCCACAGATGCAGGGTACATCAAGTTGATTGTGGGGATTTAATCCGCTCCTCCTGAGGCTGCTGGGAGAGATTTCCCTTTCTCTTCTTTTTTCACACAGCTCCCTGGGCTCAGCTTTGGATCTGGCCCCGCCTCTGCGTGTAGGTCGCTGGTGGGCATCTGTTGTTTGCTCAGACAGGATGGGGTTAAAGGAGCAGCTGACTCGTGGGCTCTGGCTCACTCAGCCCAGGGGGAGGGAGGGGCACAGAGCGCGGGCCTGTGGCAGCAGAGGCCAGTGAGAAGTTGCACTGGCCTGAGGCGTGCTGTGTGTCTCCTGGGGAAGTTGTCCCTGGATCACGGGACCCTGCCGTTGAAGGGCTGCACAGGCTCCGGGAGGGGAAGTGTGGAGAGTGACCTGTGCTTGCACACAGGCTTCTTGGTGGCAGCAGCAGCAGCCTTAGCGTCTCAGGCCCGTCTCTGGGGTCCGTGCTGTTAGCCACGGGTTGCGCCCGTCTCTGTAGCTCCTTTAAGCAGCACTGTTAATCCCCTCTCTTCATGCACCAGGTAACAAAGAGCGAAGAAAAAGTCTCTTGCCTTTTCGGCAGGTCCAGACTTTTACCGGACTCCCTCCCTGCTAGCCGTTGTGCACTAACCCCACGCAGTCTGTGTTCACGTCGCCAATCCCAGTCCTCTCCCTGTGCTCCGACCGAAGCCGAGCCTCAGCTCCCAGCCCCGCCTGCCCCCGTGGGGGAGCAGAGAAGCCTCTCAGGCTGGTGCGTGCTGGTCGGCACCGATCCTCCATGCAGGAATCTCTCCGCTTTGCCCTCCATGACCCTGTTGCTGTGCTCTCCTCTGCGGCTCCTAAGCTTCCCCCCTGCCACCCGCAGTCTCCGCCCGTACAGGGGCTTCTAGTGTGTGGAAACCTTTCCTGCTTCACAGCTCCCTCCCACTGGTGCCGGTCCCGTCCCTATCCTCTGTCTCTGTTTTTAGGGTTTTTTTGTTTTCCCTACCCAGGTAAGTGTGGAGTTTCTTGCCTTCTGGGAGGTCTGAGGTCTTCTGCCATCGTTCAGTAGGTGTTCTGTAGGAGTTGTTCCACATGTAGATGTATTTCTGGTGTATCGGTGGGGAGGAAGGTAATCTCCACGTCTTACTCTGCCGCCATCTTCTATCTCCTAGCTTTGACTTTTAAGAGCATTAAATTTTGAACTTGAATGGCCAAAGGAAAAGAAAAGAAAACTGCTAGAAATTTCATGGTCCTGTTTTACCTAATTATTTCTAGTAGAGTTTCGTATTGTTTATAAAATTGAAAAACCATGCTGAGCTGAATCTACAGTGGTGTGAATAAAATCGATTTTAATATTGTGTATCCCTCGTCTTAACTTAGTCATTGACAGCAATGAAAAAAAGTTATGGTAGTCAATATTTCTTTATGTACTACATGTGTAGCTGCTTTTGTTTAGGCTGTGAATTTACCTTGTCATGCGGAACAAAACTGATAGAGATCAGGATCATCATTCAGAAAACCAAGGTTAGGTCAGTTCTCAATCTTCTCATTGAAACAGTGATTAAAATGACACCTAAAGTTTAAGAATAAAGTACATTTTAGATTAACTATGTATTTTAGTTTGCAGAATTTTATTATTTAATTTTGAAGGAGACGGTAAAATATAGTTGTATTATACAAAATTCATATAAATATATTATTAAAAATTCACATTTCAAAATTCATTAAGAATGAGAGATATCAGAGATGACATAGCATATTAAGCTAGAAAAAGTATTTTTAGCTCTTATCTGTTCACTTTGATCATATATGAAAAATGTAAAAAAATTTTTATTCCTACCAAGTAAATATAAAAATATGCGGTCAAGTTAAAAAGAGTAGTAATAGAAAAACATGATTTTGCTTTATTTTGTACATCAGCCACCATTTCAATAAAATTATAATTGCTGTAAAGTTTAATTCTATTTTGCCTTGAATAATTTTATATGAATTTATTAAGATATTCTGACTTCCATTCCCAGAATCTGGGGGCAAAATTTCATTTTTACCAACATTCAAAATCCCTGTTCTCTTGATGCTAATAGCATGATGCTTGTTTTCTTGACTCAGTGCTTTAATTTAATTAAACCTTCCTGCTGTTTGGAAACCACTGTTCAGGAATTCTGTTTTGTACTAGGAAAAGAAAAATTACTGCAACATTTTCAGTCCAGAAGACGGTCTACTGGGAAGTTAGATCCCAGTGTCCCAAAAGCTACTAAATATAAAAGTAGCTTGGCATAGATTCACCTTAGCATAACTTCTACAAAATTAGTTCACATTAAGCTGCATTTAAGAAATTTAGTATAGTAGTATTCTTATCTTAAAATATCTCTAAAAATATGCTGAATATAAACATAATATTCACATATCCAACTGTTCCAAGATTTTGATTCATCTCTTGATCCCATGAGGGTAATCAAACTAAAAATGACAAATTTAAAAAGCACTAATTGCAATAGATTTTGTAGCTTGTTTTTGATATTGTTGCTTGTTTTAATTGTATTTACAGGGGAATTAACAAAAGCATAAGCTTAGGAATCATTATCTCTAAGCATGTTTGCTTTCACTTATCAAAAGTACAGAACTATGTTTCAGAGTAGCCCCATTGATCTTAGTGTATCTGATGAGCAATTAGATAGAAAATTATTCAACTACATGAGCATAATATTATATGACTATTGCTTATTCATTCATGCTGTAACCCAATCCATGCCCAATGATTATTAGTGGGAAAAAAAGCTTGCTTTTTTTAACTTCATCAGAGATAAATATTATTACATTTTAAAAAATTAAAATATACTATTTCCCATTTAAATTTTTAAGAAGTACTTCCAGGGATTGATTTCAGGTAGAATCCTTTTTCTTCCAACTGAGATAAATATAATTTGTCCCAATCAGAATGTATTGTTAGAAGTGGAGAGACATTTACTACTCTCATAAATGATGTTAAACAATAGTAAGTAATAAATGTCTACCAATCCAGGTGTCCACTTTCTTAACATCCTTCAGTAGTATACCTTATCTGGGGTGTAGGGTGGAAGTTATAGATACTGTTTTAAGTAACAGATCCATGCTCTGTTACTTATTCTAATAAAGACATATGTGCAAATGATGTAAAGGACTAGTAGTGCCATAGATGTTATGAACTCATGTGACATTTATTCTTAATGTATAAAGCTATCACTGAGTGCTGACAGAGAGGCCAATGCCATTGAAAGAATATATTATTTACAGTCTCCTATAGAAGGGGGGCACACAGGCTCACATGGGAAACACCAGGAGTCAGTCAGGAGGCAGAGACTTGAGTGAGAGGAAAGCCTGAGCCAGGGCCTTAATTTGGGTTTCTGTAGGAAGGCAAGTCAGGGCAGGGTATACAGTGTAAGACTGGCTAGTTTGAGTAATTCTAGCCATTTCTGGGCTACAGGGGTGGTCTCTAGCACCTGGTACCTGACCATGGAATGATTTAGGACAGGGGAAACATTGACTTGGTGTGTGAGAATGAGATAAGAAGGTGGATGGGGGCATAGCCTTGGATCCTCACAGGAAAGGCCAGTTCCAGGCAAGCTGACTTACAGGAGAGAGGTAAATACTTTGGCTGATAGTTTGGCCTGGTGATTAACAGATACACAGAATTTAAGAAAACATAACTAGAACAACAATAAATGTGGCAATTTAAAGTACAGCACAAGGCAAGTGGAGGTGGTGTATTTCTGTGTGGAAAATTCTCCATGTGCTCTTGCCTAGCTCTTTCTTAGAACAACCAGCCACCTAAGCTAAACAATAGAACAAACTAAAAGAGTAAACACTTTACTTACCTGCATGATTTTCCACTTCACCTTAGAGTATGGCCTAAGGAAGGGATTGAAAAAAAACTATTTTCTTGAAGACACTTCCCTTGGGAAATATGACTGACTGAATTTCAAATCTAGCTCTAGCAAAAGCTAGCCACATGTCTGGGCAATTTAGGGAATTTCTTTTCCTCCTCTCTAAAACCAGTAATAGTAATAATAGTAATAGTTAATCATAGTTATTGAAAGAATTAAATGTGATAAATTTTCAACAATGCTTAGACTTAACGCTTTGCTTAGGCAGAACTCCCTAAACAGAACTACCACAGCATGTAGCGAGAGAAGGCACTGCTGGTCCCCCCATCCTATCTTAGGCAGATATTCTACTGACAGGGTGGTTTTATTAGTTTTCAGCTAGAAACTGGAGAGTACTAAGAGAACTTCCTGTTACCTTGAAGTCTTTAAATTTAACCTCACCAGAGAAAGAAGTATAAAGCCTATCAAACATATAGTTTAACAAGTTAAAACACATCAATTTAATTTAAAAGATATTTAACTTTATAAAATTATGACATTAATATTTTCAAATTACTTCAAATTGTTAAGAACAAAAAAAGACATTACCCAATCTATTTATCTGTACATGTATATCATGCAAAAGTGTCAGACATGGAATGAAACACATCTGGTGTTACAACAAGTGATACACCATTGTTAAAAAATAAAGCTTATCATTTTATTGCATTACTGTTTAAAATAGGAAATTAGGGCTTCCCTGGTGGCGCAGTGGTTGAGAGTCCACCTGCCGATGCAGGGGACACAGGTTCGTGCCCTGGTCCGGGAAGATCCCACATGCCGTGGAGCAGCTGGGCCCGTGAGCCATGGCCCATGAGCCTGTGCTCCGCAACGGGAGAGGCCACAACAGTGAGAGGCCTGCGTACCGCAAAAAAAAAAAAAAAAAAAAAAAAAAAAAAAAAAAAAAAAAAAAAAAAAAAAAAAAAAAGGAAATTAAAAATTTGCCTCTCTTAACTGTAAAAAGAACATCATAATGAATTGGCAATTTATTAAACAATACTTAATATTTTTGTCCGTGGTGTTAAGAATCTAATTACTAAAGCTCAAAACAACTATAAATCTGCCTCAACAGACAGGATGAGTTTGAACTTCTCATTTTACTAAATAATGTAAGGGAAAGTGAGCCATTGCAACTAACACAATATCTGAATTACATTAAGTCCTGGTATAATATATGGCCACAGTAGGCACCCAGAAATTATTTGAGACTATTCAAAATTCATATATATATGTTAAATAACATTATGTCCAAGGCATTGTGCTAGATGTACAGAGTGCATGAAGAGGAAGAAGATAAATTACCTCTTACCAAGGAGATATCCAAGGAGGGCATACATATAGTATAAGCATTGTCTGTTCTTCTTTAACTTTTCAATCAATAAACAGACATTCTTAGAGAACAAATACAATAATAAATAGCAGCTGATTGAAGATGCACTGAAGAAGTCCTGAGACTCTCTAGACAATTAGGGAACAATTTTCCGTTTAATATAAGTGACAAAGGGAGAAGGAAAGGAGACTGAATGAAACATGCCTTAAACCTGAATTTAAAATGCATTACTTAAACGACAATAAGCATGATAATTGTTGAAACTTTCCATTTAGGTCATGGATCTTGTTCTCTTTTAAGCCAGCATTCTATTATGTTTTTTCCTACATCAAATATAGTTAATAATAGTCTGTAACATATGGACAGCTAATAATGCCAAATGGTGGTGGCAGTGAGAAGCTTAACAGAATACAGTGTAATTATAAAACAGTGTTAGACTTGATTTGGCATTTTGTTTCCTAGCTTGTGAGTAGGACAAAAAAGGCACATTTAATATTTTTTAACAAATAAATGGTAGAGTAGAATTTTTTTTATCTAAGTTTTTAATTTTTTTCACAGCTATTGAGTGTTTGATGGTTTTTGACTTCAACACTGTAAGAATAAACATTTAGCATCAATGTAAATGTCAGGAACTCATGACAGTGCAAGTAACTATAGTATTGTTAACTCACTTTCGATTTAAATATAATGCTTTAATGTGAAATTTCATCATTGTTATTCAGGTAATAAAATGCTATTATTTTATCTACTACAATCACAGTGAATTTTTTCATTTATATCAAAATGTCATATATCATATTGCCAATATAAATACATTTGTTATGTTTCTAGATTTCCTCAGCAAAGTGTGATAAAGAACAGAAACTCAGTTTCCAATTATTGATCCCAAGAATGCTAAAATTTATCTGGTGTTTGGACGTAATTCCAAGAAATGCATTAGCACAACACCTGTGCATTTTGAAATGTTTTGCTCTCAAGCTTTATAATAATCTCCATGGCATGAAATAGTCTCACTGAGGAAATCACTGGCATTATAAAATCTTTTACTCAACTAGAAGCACATTTTTCAAAATCTACATTGCTCATAAAACATTGCAGAAATTCATATCACAAAGCAATACTGAATTTGAAATTAGTTATTCAGATTTACTTTTTATTAAAAAAATATATGGAAATAACATAGAAATTTTTAAAATGTGTTTGTATATACTGACATAATTTCTCAATATTTTCAAATGTTTATTTGTCCTTATCAGTATAACCAGGTTTTGACAGGCTTGATTACAAGTGTGTATTTTATTACATGCAAATTGAGATACTACTATTTGTTTATGGTTTGAAGGATTTAAATTTTTAAATTACTGTTTTGCCATGTATCCCCAAGTATTTTAAAATGTTGAAATATTTTTTAATTGACAGATGTTCCTTATGTGAAGATGATTAAATGTCTTCATTATTTAACAAGCAAAGTATTTCAATAACCTTCCACCAAGCTTTCAAAAATCTTTATTACACTAAATGTATCCAAATCCAAATCAAATAAACACAAATTGTGACTTTTTAAAAATGAGTTAACTGCTAAAAGCTTTTTCAGTGTGATTCAGTGAGACTACCAATTCGAACTGGACATTTAAAAATATTTATCTGATTTTAATCATATTTTATTTTTTTGATTTTCAAATAACTTTCATTTTTAAATAAAAATTTTGGCTTTTAAGTTTTATCAAAGAGCAAAAAAGAAAGAAGACTTGGTCATTTAGAACCTAGAATAAGAATTAAAACTGGTGAAAAAAGTTTTATGACATTTCTCTTAACATCTTAAATGTTATTTTAATATGGCCATCACAATTTATGCAAAAGAAATTTAGAATATTAATGACAATATTGAAGAGAAATTTTTCAGTATTATTTCTAAATTTATTTAGAGCTCTGGAAGGAAAAATGGATAATAATTGTTAGGTGCCATCAAAACTCTAAGATCTAGTTATAAATTTATTGATGTAAATTTACAACATCAGAATTGACCACTCTCATGAGATACAGACAGCCTGATTGATATACCTCCTTGTTTTATTTATAGGATTCTAAAATTAATATTTCCAAATCTGAATTCTTTATTCACTGTTACTATACCTATTTTTCTCCTAGCCTTCAAACTTTAAAATTATCTTCGTTCACTCACCATTTGATCAACCCTTGATTATACCCATTCCCATATGCCACATGAATAAGGCATCCATAAGTCTAGTCTTCTTATCAAATTATAATCCATTCACTTCTATTGATTTTTTTTTTAACAGTACAGTTCAAGACACAGTCATGATTCACCTAATAATAGCAATACCCATGGATTCCTTTTCACATTTGCTTATCCAAAATTCATTCCCTCCATGATAATCAGAATGGTCTCTCTAAAACTTTATAGATCATAAGGCTCATAAAACTTCTCATTAACCAAATAATATTTAAAACCCTAATCTGACTTAGGATGGCCTCCATTATATCACTCCTATATAAATATATTTTTACTTATTATCAGCCCTTAGTAAGAACAAATTGTGGAAAGTAAAGGGTGGAATTGCGAGATAAATAGGGATTAAAATAATAATTGTGAGAGATGATAGGAATTTGAATCAAGATGCTAGTGGTGAAGGTGGTGAAAAGCAGTCAAATTCTGATACTGTGAAAGAAGTGCCAACACATTTCCTTGGCTGATTGGAATTAAGGGAGAAATAATAAAAGGCCTCAAGAATGACTTACAAATTTGGTCCTGAAAAAAATGGGTTTTTTTCTGACATGGGCATAACAGTAGTAGAACCTGAACTGAAGGTAGTGTTGCAAAGATTAGGTATTTCTTTATAAACATAATAATTTTGAGAAGCCTATCCAATATCAAAATGTAGATGTCAAAGAAGCATTTGAATCTATGTGCTTCTAGTTCAGAGAAGAGATGTACAATGTAAAGTTGAGAGTTGTCTACATATAGTATTTAAAACTTGAGATCGACTGTCAAAATTGTCAGTTGCTATAGACTACATGTGTCTCCTCAAAATTCATATGATGAATGTGATAGTATTAGCAAGTGGGGTAGTTGGGAGGTTTTAAGGTCATGAGGGTGAAGCCCTTATAAATGGGACTAATGCTCTTGTAAAAGGGGACCCTAGAGAGTTCTCTCTCCCTTTTTCCCACAGGTTAGGACACATGGAGAAGTCAGCAGTCTGCAACCTGGAAGAGGGCTCTCACCAGAATTCGACTAAGCTGGCATCATGCTTTTGGACTTTTAGCCTTCAGAACAGTGAGTGAATAAATTTCTATTGCTAATAAGCAACCAAGTTTATGTTATTTTTTACAGCAGCCCAAATTGATTAAGATATCAGTAGACATGAATAAATAAAAGAGAAAGAACAATCCAGACTACTAGATATAGATGAAATATTTGAAACATGGCCCAAAATATCTATCATTACAAATGTATTCCTTTAAATGATATAAAATAATATTTATTACTGTTAATAAATAGAACATATTTTAATATAAAAAATTATAACACAGAATTTGGGAGAAAATGACCTGTATTTCATGCCCTGAATACACATTAAATAGTTTAGAGATTTTGCAAATCTAAGAAACACTACTCAAGGAAAACCCATTTTGTTGGTGGTTTCCTTTGCAGAGTAGAAGCTTTTTATTTCAATGTAGTCCCAGTTTTAAAAAATTCTTTTGTTCCCTTGTCTTTGGAGTTAGATCCAAAAAGAAAAAATATTAAGACTGTTGTTAAGGAGCTTACCGCCTAGGTATTCTTTTAGGAGTTTTATGATTTCAGGTCTTACATTCCAGTCTTTAATCCATTTTGAATTAATTTTGATGTATGGTTTAAAACAGTAATCCAGTTTTATTGTTTTGCATGTGCTATCTAGTTGTCCAAATACCACTTATTGTGACAAGAATGTCCTTTCCCTACTATATGTTCTTGCCGTCTTTGTCATATATTGATGATAGATGGGTGGGTTTATTTCTGGGCTCTCTATTCTGTTCCACTGGTCTTTTTTTCCCAAGATTTACTGAGGTGTAAATGACAAATAATAAACTGTAAATTTTAAAGATACATAGTTGGATAAGTTTTGACATGTGTGTATACCTGTGAAACCATCACAATAATTAAGATAATTAAAATATCCATCACCCCAGAAGTTCTTCAGCCGCATCATAATTTCTCCCTCCTTCCCATACCAACACAATTCCACCCACAGATAACCACTGATTTGCCTTCTGTCACTATAAATTAGTTTGTATTTCCTAAAATTTTACAGAAATAGAATATGTATTCTTTAAAAACATTTTTAAATTTATTTATTTATTGAGGTATAGTTGATTTAAAATATATTAATTTCAGATATACAACACAGTGATTCAAAATTTTTACAGATTATATTCCATTTATAGTTATTATACAACAGTGGCTATACTCTCTCTGCTGTACAATATATCCTCGTAGCTTATTTATATTATACATAGGAGTTTGTACCTCTTAGTCCCCTAACCCTCTCTTGCCCCTCCTCACTTCACTCTGCCCATTGGTAACCACTAGTTTGTCCTTTATATCTGTGAGTCTGTTTCTGTTTTGCTATATACATTTGTTTTATTTTTTAGATTCCACATAAAAGTGATAGTATATAGTATTTATCTTTCTCTTCCTTAACTAAGCATCATACCCTCCTTCAGGTCTATCCATGATGTTGTAAACTGCAAAATTTGTTTCTTTATTATGTCTGAGTACTATTCCATTGTATACATATACTACATCTTCTTCTTTTTTTTTTTTTTTTTTTCGGTACGCGGGCCTCTCGCTGCTGTGGCCTCTTCCGCTGCGGAGCACAGGCTCCGGACGCACAGGCTCAGTGGCCATGGCTCACGGGCCCAGCCGCTCCATGGCATGTGGGATCTTCCCGGACCCGGGCACGAACCCATGTCCCCTGCATCGGCAGGCGGATGCTCAACCACTGCGCCACCAGGGAAGCCCCCTACATCTTCTTTATTCATTTATCTGTTAGTGGAAACTTTGCCTCCATATCTTGGCTATTGTGAAAAATACTGCTGTGAACATCAAGGTACATGAATTTTTTAGAATTAGTGTTTTCATTTTCTTTGGATACATAACCAGTAGTGGAATTGCTAGATCATTTGGTAGTTCTTTAAGTTTTTTGAGGAACCTCCATAGTGTTTTCCACAGTGGCTGCACCAGTTTACATCCCCACCAACAGTGTACAAAGGGTTCCCTTTTCTCCCTATCCTTGACAAGATCGGTTATTTGTGGTCTTTTTGATGACAGCCATTCTGACAGATGTGAAGTGATAGCTCAAGGTGGTTCTGATTTGCATGATGATTAATGATGTTGAGCATCTTTTCATATTCCTGTTGGCCACCTGCATGTCTTCTTTGGAAAAATCTTAATTCAAGTATTCTGCCCATTCAAGTTGTTTATGTTTTTGATATTGAGTTGTATGTATGGTTATATACTTTGGAAATTAACCCGTTATCAATTATACATTTGCCAATATTTTTTCCCATTCAGTAGGTTGTTTTTTCATTTTGTCAGTGGTTTCCTTTATCGCGCTTTTGCACCTTAGGAGACAGATACAAAAAAAATACTACTACAATCTATGTCAAAGAGTGTTCTACCTATGTTTTCTTCTAGAAATTTTGTTTCCCATCTTATATTTAGGTCTTTAATATATTTTGAATTTATTTTTGTATACATTGTAAGAAAATGTTATAATTTCATTCTTTTGATGTAGCTATTTTTCCCAGAGCCAATTATTGAAGAGACTGTATTTTTCCCGATTGTATATACTTGCTTCAGTTGTCATAGATTAATTGACCTTAAGTGTGTGGGTGTATTTCTGGGCTCTCTGTTCTGTTACATTGATCTGTGTGTCTGTTTTTGTGCCAGCACCATACTGTTTTGATGACTGTAGCTTTGTAGGACCATCTGAAGTCAGGGAGCATGATATTTCCAGCTATGTTCTTGCTCAAGATTGTTTTGGTTATTTAGGGTCTTTTATATTTTAATACAAATTTTTAAATTAGTTGTTCTAGTTCTGTGAAAAATGTCATGGGTATTTTCATAAGGATTGCATCGAACCTAAAGATTACCTAGGAGAGTAAGGTCATTCTGACAATATTGATTCTTCCAATCCAAGAACATGTTATATCTTTCCATCTGTTTGTATCTTCGATTTCTTTCATCAGCATCTTACAGTTTTCGTCATACAGGTCTTTTGCCTCCTGAGGTAAGTTTATTCCCGGGTATTTTATTCTTTTTGATGCAATGGTAAATAGGATTTTGTTTCCATAATTTCTCTTTCTGACCTTTCACTGTTAGTGTATAGAAATGTAACAAATTTCTATGTATTAATTTTGTATCCTGCAACTTTTCTGAATTCATTGATGAGCTCTAGTAGTTTTCTGGTAGCATCTTTAGGATTTTCTAGGTATAGTATCATGTCATCTGCAAACAGTGATAGTTTTATTTCTTCCTTTCTGCTTTGGATTTATTTCTTCTCTGATTGCTGTGGCTAGGACTTCCAATACTGTGTTGAATAAAGGTAGTGAGAGTGAGCATCCTTGTCCTTAATCTTAGAGAAAATTCTTTCAGATTTTCACTGTTGAGTATGATGTTAGATGTGAGCTTATCATATATGTCCTTTATTATGTTGGGATATGTTCCCTCTATACCCACTTTATGAAGACTTTTTATCATAAATGGATGTTGAATTTTGTCAAAAGCTTTTTCTGCATGATATTATTTTTATTCTTCAATTTGTTAATGTGCTGAGTCACACTGACTGATTTGCAGATATTGAACCATGTTTGCATCCCTGGGATAAATCACACTTGATCAAAATGTATGACCCTTAATGTATTATTGGATTTGGTTTGGTAATACTTTGTTGAGGATTTTTTGCACCTATGTTCATCAGTGATATTGGCCTATAATTTTCTTTTTTTGTGTGATATCATTACCTGGTTTTGGTATTAGGGTGATGCTGGCTTGTGGAATGGTTTCAGAAGCATTCCTTCCTTTTCAAATTTTTGGAATAGTTTGAGAAGGACAGGTGTTAATTCTTCTCTAAATATTTGACAGAATTCACCTGTGAAGCTATCTGGTCCTAGACTTCTGTTTGTTGGGGAGATTTTTATTACTGATTCAATTTCATTACTGGTAATTGGTCTGTTCACATTTTCTATTCCTTCCTGGTTCATTCAGGAGATTTTTCCATTTCTTCTAAGTTGTCCAATTTATTGGAATATAGTTGTTCATAGTTACCTCTTGTGAACCTTTGTATTTCTGTGGATTCAGATGCAACTTCTTTTTTTCTTTGCGGTACACAGCTCTCACTGTTGTGTCCTCTCCCATTGCGGAGCACAGGCTCCGGACACGCAGGCTCAGCGGCCATGGCTCACGGGCCCTGCTGCTCTGCATGTGGGATCTTCCCGGACCAGGGCACGAACCCGTGTCCCCTGCATCGGCAGGCGGACTCTCAACCACTGTGCCACCAGGGAAGCCCGCAACTTCTTTTTAATTTCTGATTTTATTGATTTGGGCCTTCTCTTTTTCCTGATGACTCTGGCTAAAGATTTATCAATTTTGTTTATCTTTTCAAAGAACCAGCTTTTATTTTCATTGGCCTTTTCTATTGTTTTCTTATTCTCTATTTCATCTATTTCTGCTCTGATTTTTATGATTTCTTTCCTTCTACTAATTTTTGATTATGTTTGTTCTTCCTTTTCTTGTTCTGTTAGGTGTAAGGTTAGTTTGTTTCGTTGGAGATTTTTCTTACTTACTGAGGCAGGCTTGTATCACTATAAACTTCCCTCTTAGAACTGATTTTGCTGTGTTCCATATATTTTGGAAGGTTTTGTTTTCACTTTCATTCACATCTGGGTATCTTTTTTAATTTCCTCTTTGATTTCTGCAATGATCCATGGTTGTTTAGGAGCATATTGTTTAGCCTCCATATGTTTGTAATTTTTGCAGTTTTTTTTCTTGTAGTTGATTTCTATTCTCATAGCATTGTGGTTGGAAAAGTTGCTTGATATGATTTCAATTTTCTGAAATTTACTGAGACTTGTTTTGTGGCCTAACATGTGATCTATCCTTGAGAATGTTCCATGTGCATTTGAAAAATGTGTATTCTGCTCTTTTTGGATGGAATGTCCTATATATCAATGAAGTCCATCTGATATAATGTGTCAATGAAGGTTATTGATTTTCTGTCTGGATGATCTGTCCATTGAAGTAAGTGGGGTTTTAATGTCTTCCACTATTATTGCATTACTGTCAGTTTCTCCCTTTATGTCTGTTAATGTTTGCTTTATTTATTTAGGTGCTCCTTTGTTGGGTACATATATATTTACAAATGTTATAACTTCTTCTTGGATGGATCCCATGGTCATTATATAATGTCCTTCTTTGTCTCTAGTTACAGTCTTTGTTCTAAAGTCTATTTTACCTGATAAGAGTATTGCTAACCCAGCTTTCTTTTGATTTTCATTTTCATGAAATAATAATTTCCAACCCCTCACTTTCAATCTGTGTGTCTTTAGATCTGAAGTGAGTCTCTTATAGGGAGCATATGTATGGAGCTTGTTTGTGTATCCATTTAGTCACTCAACTTTTTTTGTTTGGAGCATTTATTCCATCTATTGGGTTGGTCATAAAGTGCCTTTCGTTTTTAAGTAAAATTAAAGGCACATTTTTCATTTTCACCAAGAACTTTACTGAACAACGTATTCACCCTTTTGTTCCACTACCTTCTGCCATTTTCCAGGCAACTTCATAATTCCATCTTCCCAAAATTTTTTATCTTTTTGAGCAAAGAACTCTTCCAGGTGGTCTTTCTGGGAATTGAAATTTTTTCCATTAAGAGAATTTTGTAAAGACTGAAATAAATGGAAATCCGAAGGTGCAATATCTGGTGAATACAGCAGATGAATCAGAACTTCCCAGCCAAGCTGTAACAGTTTTTGTCTGGTCATCAAAGAAGCATGTGGTCTTGCATTTTGCTGATGGAAGATTATGCATTTTCTGTTGACTAATTCCAGATGCTTTTCATTGAGTGCTGCTTTCAGTTGGTCTAACTGGGAGCAGTACTTGTTGGAATTAATCATTTGGTTTTCTGGAAGGAGTTCCTAAAAGAGGACCCCCTTCCAATCCCACCATATACACTACATCACCTTCTTTGGATGAAGACTGGCCTTTGGTGTGGTTGGTGGTGTTTCATTTTGCTTGCCCCATTATCTCTTCCATTCCACATTATTGTACAGTATCCACTTTTCATCGTCCACCACAATTTGTTTTAAAAATGGAACATTTCATTACGTTTCAGTAGAGAATCATATGCGGAAATATGGTCAAGAAGGTTTTCTTCGCTTAACTTATGTGGAACTCAGACATCAGAGCGATTAACATAACCAAGCTGGTGCAAATGATTTTCAACTCTTGATTTGGATATTTTGAGTATGTTGGCTATCTCCTGCATGGTATAACGTTGATTGTTCTCAATGAATGTCTCGATGTGATTGCTATTAACTTCCACTGGTCTACCTGACCATGGAGCATCATCCAGTGAGAAATCTCCAGCACAAAACTTCACAAACCACTTTTGACATGTTCGATCAGTCATAGCACCTTCTCCATACACTGCACAAAATTTTTTTTGCATTTTGATTGCGTTTTTACCTTTCTTGAAATAATTAAGCATAAAATGCCCAAAATGTTGCTTTTTCTCTACCACTTTCAAAATTAAAATGGCTATACAAAAATTCACCAATTTTGATAAGTCTTTTTTTAGTGCACACTGATATCACAGCTGTCACATACAATCTAACAAAAGTGCTTTGAATGAAGTTAAAAGACAACTAAGTGCTACTACAGCCATCTTACGGAAAAAAACAAATGAACCTTTCGGGCAACCCAGTACATTTAAATTAATTATTGATAGGTTTGCATTTACTGCCATTTTGTTAATTGTTTTGGGGTTGTTTTTGTAGTTCTTTTTTATTCCTTTCTTCTACCTTTGTTCTCTCACCGTGTTATTTGATGACTATCTTTATTGTTATCTTCAGATTTTTCTTTTTTGTGTATCTATCTCTTATAGATTTTTGGTTTGTAGTTACCATGAGGTTTAAATATAGCAATTTATGTATCTACCTATGCATAATGATTTTTAAGTTACTTATCTCTTAGTTTCAAATGCATTTTAACTATTCTGTATTTTTTACTCCAATCCCCCCACAATTATTGTTTTTCATGTCATATTTTACATGTTTTTATTTTTGGTATCCCTTAACTACTTATTGTACATATAGATGATTTTACTACTTTTGTCTTAATTTTCCTACTAGCTTCATATGGGGTTGATTTACTAAATTTATGTTTGCCTTTTCCAATGAGCTTTTTCTTTTTGTAATTTTCATCTTCCTATTTGTAGCCTTTTCTTTTTTGCTTAGAGAGGTCCCTTTAACATTTCTTGTAAAGCTGGTTTTGTAGTGCTAAACTCTTTTAGCTTTTGCTTATCTGTAAAGCTTTTGATCTCTCCATCAAATCTGAAGGAGAGTCTTGCCAGGTAGTATATTACTGACTGTAGGCTTTCCCCTTTCATCACTTTAAATATATTGTGCTACTTCCTTCCCACCTGCAAAGTTTCTGCTGAAAAGCCAGCTGGTAGCCTTATGGGAGTTCCCTTGTATGTAACATTGTTTCCCCTTGTTGCTTTTATTATTGTCTCTTAATTTTTGCCATTTTAATTACAATATGTCTTGGTGTGGTCCTCTTTGGGTTGATCCTGTTTGAGACTCTCTTTGCTTCCTGGACCTGGATGTCTGTTTCCTTTCCCAGGTTAGGGAAGTTTTCAGCTATTTGTCATCATATATAGTCTCTGCCCCTTGCTCGCTCTCTCTTCTTCTCCTATAATGTGAATGTTAGTAGACTTGATGTTGTCTCAGAGGTCTCTTAAACTGTCCTCATTTCTTTTTATTCGTTCTTCTTTTTCCTGTTCAGCTTCAGTGATATCCACTGCTCTCTCTTCCAGCTCACTGATCTGTTCCTCTTTATCATTTAATCTACTGTTAATTCCTTCTAGTGTATTTTTCATTTTAGTTATTGTATTTTTTATCTCTGGTTCTTCTTTGTATTTTCTATTACTCTGTTTATCCATTCTTCTCTCAAGTTCTTTGAGCATTTTGACAATCATTACCTTGAATTCTTTATTGGGTAGATTGCCTATCCCCACTTCACTTAGTTCTTCTTTTGGGGTGTTATCTTGTTCCTTCTATTGCAACATGTTCCTCTGTCACCTCATTTTGCAAATCTGCTGTTTCCTTTTTTGTGTACCTGGTAGGCTGGTTACATTTCATGACCTTGCGGTATTATCCTTCTGTTGGAGATGTCCTACACATCCCAGCAGCAACCTCCCCTCTGTATGTTGTATGCTCTAGGTGTGTCTCCTATGTGTGCTGTGTGGCAGGTCCCAGATATCCATTTGGTTGCCAGTCGCTGCCTTGTGTGGAGGCTGTTGGATGCTGGTAGGCAGGTCTGGGTCATGCAGCAGCTGGCTGTAGAACTCTAGGGGGTCCAAGGGCTAATGTGGGCTCACTGATGGGTAGAGCCAGGTCCCCAGGTCTCTGGCTGTAGATCCCTGTATGTCCCAAAGCTGGTATCAGTCTGCTGGTGGGTGGAGCTGGATCTCAAGGGTTCTGGCTGAGGAGCACAAGGTGTCCCAGAGTATGCCTGCTGGTGGTCAGGTATGGAATCCATGTGGTTGTAGGGCTGGTGCTGGCCTGCTGACATGCTGTTTGGATCCTAACAAAGGAGGCTGCTGGGCTGAGCTTGTCTTGAGGCTGCTGTCTGCATGCTGGTGGGTAGGATGGGGTCCAGTAGATCCTGGGGCTGCTACACACCCAACAGAGCATTAAGTTGGATCCTGGAGTTAGTGCTGGTCCACTGGCAGGCAGAGGTGGGTCCCAGGCTCTCTTCCTGCAGGGCCCAGGTATCTCAAAGCTGCTGCTGGACTGCTGATGTGTGGGTCCAGTTCCTGATATAGCTGGATGCAGGTTCCAGGGTACCTTGTCTTAAAGCTTGTATTGGCCCACTGGTGAGTGGGGCTGGATTCCAAGGAGGTGGGCTGAGGGGCCCAAGTTGTCTCAGAGCTTGTCTTTGCCAGCTGATGCACAGGGATGGGACCTTTTGTGACCCAAGGCTGGTGTTGGCCTGATGGTAGGTGGACTGGGTCTGCCATGGCAGGCTGCAGCACTGTTGTGATACTGGGGCTAGTGTCTGCCTGGTGGTGGTGAGGCTGGTGCCCAGTGGGTCCTGAAGCTCATGCCTCCCCACTAATAGGAAGAGTTGGGTCCTAGAGTCTCTGGTTGCTGGGCCTTGGGGGTCCCAGGTCTCATTCCTGTTGTGTGGGGTTGGTTCCTGTGCCCTCTAATGGACAGGGCCATGTACAGGGTGGCTTTGGGCTCAGAGGTTAAGTCAGCCTGCCTGCTATTGGGTGGGGCTATGTCCCCACCCTGCTAGTTACTTGGCCTGAGGTGTCCCAGTAATAGTGCCTACAGGCTGGGGGGAAGAAGCAGGGCTGGGTCCCAAGGGTCATAAGCTACAGGGAGGAGTACAGATTGGTGCTTGCCAGCACTAGTGTCCATGTGGTAGAAGGAGCTCCCCAAAATGGCTGCTACTAGTGTCTGTTGTCCCAGGGTGAATTTAGGTTGCCTCTGGCCTCTCCAGGAGACTCTCCAAGATCAGCAGGTGGGTCTGGCCCAGGCTCCTTTCAAATTACTGCTTCTGTCCTGAGTCCCAGAGCTTGTGAGATTTTGTATGTGCCCTTTAAGAGAAGAGTCTCTATTTTCCCACAGCCCTCTGTCTCTCCCAAAAGTATACCCTGCTGGCTTTCAAAGACAAATGTTCTCAGGGCTTGTCTTCCTAGTACAGGACCACTGGGATGGGAAGCCCGATGTGGGGCTCAGGCCCCCTTCTCCTTGGGGAGAACCTCTGCAATTTTTATTATTCTCCCATTTGTGGGTTACCCACTCAGGGGTATGGATCTTGACCATACCACAAGTCTCTCTTATCTGTCTCACTGTGATTCCTTCTTTATATCTTTAGTTGCATAAAAGCTTTTCCACTAGATTTCAGTCTTTTTCATCAATAGTTGCTCTGTAAATAGTTGTAATTTTGGTGTGCCCATGACAGGAGTTGAGTAAAGGTCTTCCTACTCTACCATCTTGCAGCAATCTCAATGTATGTGTCTATTTTTATGCTGATACCATACTGTTTTGATGACTGTAGCTTTGTAGTACAGTCTAAAACCAGGATGTGTGATACCTCCAGCTTTGTTCTTTTTTCTCAGTATTGTTTTGGCTAATCAGGGTCTTTTGTGGTTCCATACATATTTTAGAATTATTTGTTCTAGTTAGTTCTGTGAAAATTGCCATTGGCATTTTGATAGCTACTGTAGATAGCTTTGGGTATTGTAATCATTTTAACAATATTAATTTTTCTAATCCATGAGCATGGAATATCTTTCCACTTATTTGTGTCTTCTTCAATTTCTTTCATCACTATCCAGTAGTTCTCTGTGTACAGTGTCACTCCTTGGATAGATTTATTCCTAAGTATTTTATTCGTTTTGATGCTATTGTAAATTGAATTGTTTTCTTCATTTCTCCTTTTGATAGTTTGTTATTAACGTATAGAATTTTGTATCCTGCAACTTTACTAAATTCATTTATTAATTTTATCAGTTTTTGGTGGAGTCTTTAAGGTTTTCTATACATAGTATCATCTCATCTGCAAATAGTGAGAGTTTTATTTCTTTTGTTCCAATTTGTATGCCTTTTATTTCTTTTTCTTTCTAATTTCTCTGTCTAGAAATTCCACTACTGTATTAAATAAAAGTGGGGAGTGTTGGCATCCTTGTCTTTTTCCTGATCTTAGAGGAAAAGCTTCCAGGGTGCCTCTGAGTCTGATATTAGATGTGGGCTTTCATACATGGCCTTTACTGTCTTGGAGTACATTCCTTTTATATCTAATTTGGTGAGAGTTTTTATCATGAAAGATTGTTGAATTTTGTCAAAAGCTTTTTCTGCATCTATTGAGATGATGTGATTTTTATCCTTTATTCTGTTTTAATGTGCTGTATCATACTAACTGAATTTTGTGTGTTGAACTATTCTTGCATCCCAGAGATCAATCCCACTTGGTCATGGTGTATAGTCCTTTTAATGTGCTGTTGGATTTGGTTTGCTGGCATTTTGTTTAGGGCTTTTGCATCTATGTTCACCAGGGATATTGTATTGTATAGTTCTTTTCTTGTAGTGTCTTTGTTTGCCTTTGATATCAGGGTACTGCTGGCCTCATGAAATGAGTTTAAAAGTGTTCCTTCTTCTCCAGGGAGACTTTAAAGGGTTTGGTGTAAATTCTGTTTTTTTAAATTTTTAGTAGAATTCACCAGTGAAGCCACCTCATCTTGGACTTTGCTTCATGGGGAGAATATTAATTACTCAGTTATTATTCATGTACATGTTTTACCTCATCATGATTCAGTCTCGATAGGTTGTATGTTCTATAAATGTATCCATTCCTTATAGGTTATCCAATTTGTTGGTACATAATTATTCATAGATTTTTATGATCCTTTTTATTTCTGTGGAGTCAACTGTAATGTCTCCTCTTCCACTTATGATTTTATTTACTGAAGTCTTTTTTTTCTTAGTATAGCCAAGAGCTTGTCAGTTTAGTTGATCTTTCAAAAAAAACAAAAACCCCAACCTTTAGTTTTGTTGATTTTTTTCCTATTGAGTTTCTATTTTCTATTTCATTTATTTCTGCTCTGATACTTGTTATTTTCTTCCTTCTGCTAACTTTGTGCTTTGATTTTTCTTCTTTCTCTAGTTCTTTGAGGTATAAAGTTAGCTTGTTTCAAGTTAGGGGAAATGGGAATTTGTTATTCAATGGGTGTAAAGTTTCAGTTATTCAAGATAAATATGTTGTAGAGATCTGTTATATAAAAGAATGCCTAGAGGTAATAAAGCAGTGTTTTGCACTTAATTTGTTAAGAGGGTAGATCCTGTATTAAGTGATTTTAACACAATAATAAAAAAAAAGTGGTTAAAATAATAAATTTTATATTTTGTACATTATCACAATAAAAACACCAAAACCTAAGCACCAAAACCTCCCAAAGCATTACCTTTACTTTCCTTTGCTCTTCACTAATTTGCAGAGAAAGCAGTACTGAGAACTACCTTATTAGAATGAGCTTGTCTCACCTTGGACTCTGGCATAAGTAAATTGCACCTGTTTCTACTAATAGCTTCTATTTGTTTTGTCTATTTAGACAAGATTTGGACACATATTTTGAAACTATGTTCTTTAGATTACACAAGATGTATTTTAGAGATAACTTAAATATTAAACCTCATATTTTGTTTTATGATTTAATTAAAAGTACCTTGGGCTATAAGACAAATCCACATTCAAATCATAGATCTACTAAATATTATCTTTACTTTTCCCTTATAATGAAATTGAACAAGTCCTGACTTCTTCCTTTTTTAGTTTCCTGATGCACAGAAACTATACAATATTTATCTTATGTACTGAAACAAACATAATATCAGTTTTCAAGCAACAGTATGGATTACTAAACTGAAATAAATGTCAGCATATCAAGGATAAATTTTAATGAATGAGTTTAGGGAACTATATAAAGGAGATTATTCATTATTACAAACTACTCCCTACTCAGAAACACAACACTACATACATAACTTTAGAAAATATTTTTCATACTATTTTCTAAATGCAATATGTGTGTGTGCATTATATATGTGTATTATATATAGTTATAAGTTATCAAATATTTTCATTTTATATATAGTTATAAGTTATCAAATATTTTCACTTTTCCAACAGAGTACAGCATTGATGATCACCATTTTTTTCAGTCAATAAGTTTATGAGTAATGGAATAACTGAATACAAATAAGCTTGACTAGTTCCATGGTTAAGTCTCAAATTATGAAAAACAAAAACTCTGTTTGCCTATTAATGTATTTTCTTGCTAGAACTCATGTGATATGTTCCAACACATGTTGGAACTTCATTTAGAGATGGACAATCACACTCTACCATCCAACAGCTTCTGTAAACTACACATCATATAGTTTGTGGACGAGTGTATAGAGTATATAAAATCGACTTGGCTTCTACCCCATCTCATTAGCTTCAATGTGAGGATACTAGTAGCAACTTCATATCCATAAAGTCACTGTTAGGCTTTTATGAGAATATATTATATTGTATCATGTCATATTATATCATAATATCACAAATGAGTACTCAATAAATGTCAACTATTACTTTATTGGTGGCTATACTTCCTTTGTGGCTTAAAGAAACAAATAGGATGTGGTGGGTAGGTATTTATTTAATTGTGTCTGTGAGGGTAGTAGTCCTAAAAATAAACGAACATATATATATATATATATATGTGTGTGTGTGTGTGTGTGTGTGTATATATATATATACACATATATATATATACATATAGCAAGCTACTATGTATTTTTATAAAACTGTATTTACTCAGAGCATGACATATTTTATTGTCAATCTTGATGTTCATATGCATGCTTTCCTCTCCCTAGAATTTTCCACTATCTTCCTTCAACCTACCTGTCAACTTTTTTCTTCTTAACTGTCACTTCTTTTCAGAAGACATTTTGGTTTTCATCAAAGGACTGACTAGAAGCTTCTCAGGAATAAAATTAAATTCTAATTTCCTAGTAAAGGATTTAAGGGCTCAGAAAATATTTGTTTAATGACTGAATTTAGCTCCATGTGTTAAGGGAATATTTCATAAATTTCATTCAAAGGAGCTGGGGAGGAGACAAGAAGCTATTTGGGAATTGCTTCTTGATGGTGTAAGAATAATGAATGGTATTTATTATGTACTGTAGTTGGAATAACGGTGTGAAGAAGCACAGCTAGAGAGAAAAAAGAAAATTTTAAATATGACAAACCTAAGTAGTGGTCCCATAACATCTTAATGAAAAAAAGTGTAATAGCAACAGGCTCCAAAACAGGCTTTCTAATTCAAGAACTTGGGACTGGTCTGCAATCTATGGAAGAGCAACAATTTAAGTTTTTAAAATTTTTTTCAATTGAGAATGTCAGTTCTATGTGAGATAAAGGGAATTGGGGTAATAAATAAGCTTGAGAAACTAGGATCACAGTCATGCATTAATAAGAAGATTGAGTCAGTCTCTGGTTTACTCAGAGGTCCTTATGTCCAGAATGACCAGTAAACTCAACATGAAACAGCACTGGTTAGAAATAACAAATATTAGACAAGACACAACAGACATTGTGTCAGAGTGGCAAAAGTAAATTCCTGGCAAACTATCCTTATAAGTTTGAATTCCATCCACTTACAATTATTTGCTTTGGTCCCCAATATTGTAGTATCATGACACTATATTGAAATTCCTTCTTAATATCAAGAATTGTGAATAGGATTTTACTCTACTTACAAGCCTCTAAGTGAGGTAGTTACTGCTTCATGGATACTAGCAGGAGACACAAGACTCCTAAGTAAGAGACAAAGGACTTTATTATTCATAGTAAAAGGGGTAGTCAGAGCTTCATATTTGTTTGCATCAGTTCCCCTTTCCCTCAGTCCCCACAGGGGTTAATCAAAAGGCCTATGAAGAATGCTTTACATGCAGGGGGTTACACTACAGGAAAGGATCACTGCATTGGGGGATTCCCTGATTTTACAGTGAGGAGAAGCAAGCTTACTCTCTGTCAAAGAGAAGACATAACCCCATCCCTCAAGGTTGTTTATTACAAATATAACACTGAAAAGTGGTCCAGTTAATGAGCAGTAAGGGCCTTGAATTCTTGGCAGAGTCAGCAAGCGCATATAGGGAACTTCAGAGCCCGTGGTAGATTGCCTCCACAGACACCTAACAGCTATTGATATAGCCTGTCACGTTAAGTGCCAACTCCAGCTAAGGGAAGGAGCTAAGATAGACTGAAAGAAGAGTAGACTAGACTGACAAAGATTAGGTTTGAATATCCTTTAATTACCACTGAGAAGAACAAAAATAATTATATTATCAAGCAATTTCACTATATAAATAATGAGAGAGATAGTAGGTCTAGCACCTTATTCAAAGAGGTGTCATTTGCTATTAACATACTTTGGAAACCAAGGAAAATGCACTATATTCAACATTCTTTTAGCCTCCATATAGAGAAAACAACATTTTAAAACATCACAAATTTTCCTTAGATGATTTTTATTACTTTGGTTCAAAAATACTTTTGGAAATTTTTCTGACATATTATCTGGGAATTAACTTGCACACAGCAAATCAAAACCTAAAATGTAATTTAGAAACACTTCAAAATGAATAATAGCTTTTTCAAATTGGAACAGACTATCTGAAAACAGTCCAGTGTATTTTTAGATAATACTATTCACTATTAAAACATGCCAGTAAATTCTTTTCAGAGAAACACTGAAAACTTCTTATGCAAATAAATTAACATCCCATGTCCTGTACTTAATTGTCAGGATCAACTTTTAAACAACGATTTTTAAGCTGGCCAACCTAACCCCTCCAGAGAAAAATTTTAAGTTAATTTAAATTTAGAATGTAAACTTTTCACACAAATAAGAATTGAGAAGCAGTAAGCTCTTCCTTGCTATTCTCATGTAAAAAGTGGCAGTTATATAAGAAATTGAATAGGACAGATACTGTTTAAATAGAACTGTTATATTGTTAATTTTTTATGGCAGAAAAAATATTTATAATAAGCATTATGAAGAAACTTTTAAATTTTATTTTTGGATTTAATTTTTAAAATATTTATCTTTATTTGATGAAACCCAACAGATTAGCTAAATGTTTCTAACATTATTACTAGTCATATGGTATGGTAGTATTTCAAAGAAAGTTTCATGTAAAAAGAAAGAAAATGTTCTTAATATAGTTTTGTTCTTTTATTTGTCCTTGATAACAAAAGAAAATGACCCTTAGATTTTAAAACTTAGATGAACATAATAACTACAAGGACCTTGAACTCACCTCCTCCCACAGGAACACAAAATCACAACTGCTGAACAGCCATTGATAAAAGAGGCTGGAACCTACCAAAAAAGATATTCTACATCCAAAGACAAAGAACAACCACAAGGAGATTGGTAGGAAGGGAGCATTCACTATATAATCAAATACCATATCACCCAGATGCATGATCCACAAACTGAAGAATAATTGTATCACAGCAGTTCTCCCACAGGAGTGAAATTTCTGAGGCTGACGTCAGGCTTCCCAGCCTGGGGGTCTGGCATCAGGAGGAGGAGCCCCCAGAGCATTTGGCTTTGAAGGCCAGTGGAACTTGATAGCAAGAACTCCACAGAACTAGGGAAAACAGAGACTCTACTCTTGGAGGGTAGACACAAGGTCTCATGTGCACTGGGACCCAGGGAAAAGCAGCAACTTCACAGGAGCCTGGGTCAGACCTACCTGTTGGTCCTGGAAGGTCTCCTGGGGAGGTGGGGGTGGGCTGTGGATCTTCTGGGGACAAAAAAAGCTGGTGGCAAACGTATCTGGGAGTATTCACCTGAAGACTGATATCCTGCTTCAGTCATTAGCGCCAAGACCTGGCCCAACCCAAACCCTGTAGGCTCCAGTGCTGGGACCCCTCAGGCCAAACAACCAACAGGGCATCAACACAGTACCACCTATCAACAGACAGGCTGCCTAAAGACTTCCAGAGCCCATAACCACCTCCAGACATGCCCCTAGACATGGCCCTTCCCCCAACACAGGGCCAAAACCAAGCTCCACCCACCAGTGGGCAGGCATCAGCCCTTCGCACTAGGAAGACTGCACAAGCCTCTAGAGCAGCCTCACTAATCGGGGCAGACATCAGAAGCAAGAAAACTAAAATCCCACAGCCTGTGGAAGTAAGTACACAAATAAGAGGTCAGAACCTACCCTGGGACCAGCTGGTCCCTGGCCCTTGGGTGACAAGAGGGGAGGGTACTGCTGGGACACATAGGACATGCCCTACAGAGGACCAATTCTCCACAGTCTAAAAACATAATTAAACTTCTACATACATAAAAATAGAAATAGGAGTTTAGGTAAACTTGTATGGCAGAAAAATATGTTCCAGACAAATGAACAAGATAAAACTCCAGAAGAAAGTGATGTGGAGATCGGCAATCCCCCTGAGAAAGAGTTCAGAGTAATGATCATAAAGATGATCCAAAAACTCTGGAAAAGAATGAATGCACAGGAAATTCCCTGGCAGTCCAGTGGTTGGGACTCCGCATTCTCATTGCTGAGGGTCCGGGTTCAATCCCTGGTCAGGAAATGAAGATCCCAGAAGCCTCATGGGAAAAAAAAAGAATGGATGCACAGATCCATACAGGATCAACCCAAGGAGGAACACACCAAGACACATAGTAATCAAATTCAAATTGACAAAGATTACAGATAAAGAGAAAATATTTAAAAAAACAAGGGAAAGGCAAGAAATAGCATAGAAGGGAATCCCCATAAGACTATCAGCTGATTTTTCACCAGAAACTCTGCAGGCCAGAAGGGAGTGGCATGATATATTTAAAGTGATGAAAGGGAAAAACCTATAACCAAGAATACTCTACCTAGCAAGGCTCTCATTCAGATTTGATGGAGAAATCAAAAGCTTTTTTTTACAAACAAGCAAAAGCAAAAAAATTCAGCACCATTAAACTGGCTTTACAACAAATGCTAAAGGAACTTCTCTAGGCAGAAAAGGAAAAGCCACAACTATTAATAGAAACAAGAAAATTATGAATGGGAAAGCTCACCAGTAAAGGCAAACATACAGTAAAGGTAGGAAATCATCCACACACAAATACGATATCTAAACAAGTAATCTTGAGAAGAGGAGAGTACAAATCAGAATATCTGAAATGCATTTGAAATTAAGAGACCAGCAACTTAAAACAATCATGGATATATATAGACTGCTGTATCAAAACGTCATGGCAAACACAAACCAAAAACCTTTAACAGATATACACACAAAAAAGAAAAAGGAATCCAAACCCAACACTATAGAAACTCATCAAATCACAAGAAAAGAGAACAAAAGAGGAAAGGAAGAAAAATGACCTTCAAAAACAAATCCAAGATAATTAACAAAATGGCAATAAGAACATACATATCAATAATTACCTTAAATGAATTAAATGCTCCAACCAAAAGACATACAGACTGACTGAATCGATATAAAAACAAGATCGATATATATGCTGTTTACAAGCACAAACTTCAGATCTAGAGATGCATACAGACTGAAAGTGAGGGGATGGAAAAAGGTATTGCATGCAAATGAAAATCAAAAGAAACTGGGAGTAATAATACTTAGACAAACTAGACTTTAAAATAAAGACTGTTACAAGAGACAAAGAAGGACACTACATAATGATCAAGGGATCAACACAAGAAGAAGATATAACAATTGTAAATATATATGCACCCAACATAGAAGAACCTCAATACATAAGGCAGATGTTAACAGACATAAAACGAGAAATTGACAGTAATACAATGATAGTGGGGGGACTTTAATACCCCACTTACATCAATGGACAGATCATCGAGAAAGAAAATCAATAATGAAACACAGGCCTTAAATGGCACATTAAATTACATGGGCTCAATTGATATTTATAGAGCATTACATCTGAAAGAGGAAGAATACACATTTTTTTCAAGTGTACATGGAACATTCTCAAAGACAGATCACATGCTGGTTCACAAGGCAAGCCTCGGTAAATTTAACAAAAGTGAAATTATATCAAGCATCTTTTCTGACCAGAATGCTATGATATTAGAAATCAACTACGAAAAAAAAAAAAAAACAACTGCAAAAAGCACAAGCATGTGGAGGCTAAAAACATTCTACTAAAGAACCAATGGATCCCTGAAGAAATCAAAGTGGAAATAAAAAAAATACCTAAAGATTAATGAAAATGAAAATACAATGATCCAAAACCTATGGGATGCAGGAAAGCACTTCTAAGAGGGAAGTTTATAGCAATAAAGCTTACCTCAGGAACCAAGAAAAATCTCAAATAAACAACCTAATGTTACAAGAAAAGATAACCTAGAGAATGGGAGGAAAAATTTGCAAAAGATGTGACTAACAAGGTATACAAACAGCTCATACAGCTCAATATCAAAAAACAACAACAACATCCCAATGAAAAAATGGGCAGAAGATCTAAAAAGACATTTCTCCAAAGATGACATACAGATGGCCAACAGGCACATCAAAAGATGCTCAATGTTGCTAATTATTAGAGAAATGCAAATCAAAACTACAATGAGGTATCACCTCACTCCAGTCAGAATGGCCATCATGAAAAAGTCTACAAATAATAAATGCTGAGAGGGTGTGGTGTAAAAGGAACCCTCATGCAGTGTAAGTGGGAATGTAAATTGGTGCAGCGACTATGGAGAACAGTGGAAGTTCCTTAAAAAACTAAAAATAGTTACCATATGATTCTGCAATCCCAATCCTGGGCATATATCTGGAGGAAAACATAATTCAAAGACATGTACACACAATGTTCACTGCAGCACTATTTAAAATAGCCAAGACACAGAAGCAACCAGTGTCCACTGACAGATGAATGGATAAAGAAGATACGGTATATATAGATAATGGAATATTTCTCAGCCATAAAAAAGAATGAAATAATGCCATCTGCAGCAACATGGATGGACCTAGAGATTATCATACTAAGTGAAGTAAGCTAGACAATTATCATATGATATCGCTTATATGGGAAATCTAAAAACAATGATACAAATGAACTTATTCGCAAAACAGAAACAGACTCAGACACAGAAAACCAACTTATGGTTACGAAAGGGGAAAGGCAGGGAGGGATAAATTATGTGTTTGGGATTAACAGACACACACTACTATATATAAAATAGATAACATACAAAGACCTGCTGTATAGCACAGGGAACTCATTATCTTGTAATAACCTATAATGGAGAGAATGCAAAAAAAAGAATATACATATACATACATATATATATATATATATATATATATGAAACTGATCACTGCTGTACACCTTAAACACAGCATTGTAAATCAACTATATTTCAATAAATTTTTTAAAAATATTTAAAGAAAATGAGGTAAATATTTTTATTTTAATAAGAACAATAAGGTAAAAAGAATGCATTAATGCTTTACTTACTGATTTTATTTATGCTACAAAAATCAATATCAATTAAACAATTTGGGGTTTGTTGTTTAACATGATGCAAATTCTCTTGTCAGCATTACTTTATATTATTTTAAAATGATAATACTTATAGGACATATTTGCCTGTCAGCATCATTTTCCCTCTCTTATTTTAATACAGAATTTTTCTGTCCATTGGGTGAATCCATTATGTGTGAATCTATTGGAAATTTTGTCAACTAAATGGCTACAAATACAGTGATGTAGCCTAGGTAAAGAGTATTAGCTTTTTGTTGCCTGTTTAAGTCACAAACTTACTGGCTTACAACAACAAATTTGTTATCTCACAGTTATGTTGGTCAGTAGTCCAAATGGAGTCACTGGGCTGAAAGCAAGGTATTGGCAAGGTCTCTGGTGGCCCTGGTGGAGAATCTGTTCCCTTGACTTTTCTACTTTTTAAAGACTATACACAGTCTTTGGCTCATGGCCCCTTCCTCCATTTTCAAAGCCAGGAAAAGCAGGTTGAGATTTTTTTTTAACTGATTTTTTGAAATATAATCCACATACCATACAATTCATCAATTCAAAGAATACAATTCAGTGATTTTTAGAATATTCACAGATATCTATACCATCATCACAGTCAATTTTAGAGCATTTTCATCAACCCAAAAAGAAATCCTATATCCTCTATAACATCCACTATTCTCCCCTCTCACCCCTAACTCCCCATCCCTAATCAACTGTAGTAATTTTGTTATTTTATATTGAGACATATACTCTTTCTTGAGCCAGAAAATGACAAATGATTCCTTTCACATATTTGAGGTAGACTGCACAAACAAGTTCAGATACACAGCCACTGGAGATCAGAGAAAAACATAATCTATGCTCTTTGTTAAAATATTCATTTAAGATTTATAGATTATGAAATCATCACCCATTCTACACAGAGTGAAAAATGATTACCAAGACAAAACTATTTTAAAACAAGTCATCCAGCATCTAATAAAATTTGCAGAGGAAGCAAAAGACTTTTTAGGGCACAGTGGGAAGTCAGAGATGTTCATTAATTTACAAAAGGCATAGATGACTTAAAACGCTATGCTCAGTATAAAGTACTTTGGAATCACAGAAGTACCTCACTTCTTAGTAACTGGACCTAGTTTATTTGATAAAACAGTAAAGGGAGTCCATCATTTACATAAGACACTCTTTAAAAATTTTACTATAGGTATCTGAAACCAAAATGTAAAATTATTTGAGCATGAAAGAACTTTTTTTTGCATTTTACATTAAATTTGGTTACAGTGTTTAAAAAGTAAAAATACATATTATCTAAAATGATTCCACATTATTCCCAGTTTGGAACTAGGAGGAAATGTAGTCTGCTTGGTAGTGCTCTGCTTGTTAGTTGATAGTTCAGGAATTCAGTTCTGCTTATCTCTGCATATTGGATTAAAATTTTTCTAATTCTTAGCACTGTATGCAGCAATTAGCCAATGTACTGATCTTCATTAATAAATGTAACTTAAACTTAATCAGAAGTACACAACTTGAGGGTCTTCCCGTTAATCATGTGTATTTCTTTGTATGAGTTTGTAAGAGGAATGACTAGGCTTTAGTAGAATGATACAGCATTGAACTAAAACAACTGCTCTGTCAGTCACTTCATGATTACAAATTTTAAAAACTGAGCTAATGATATACATATCTATGTGTGCTGTTGGATAAGGCATTAAACAAAAATCTAATAAAAACTTTGTTCTCTGAAGCTTGTCATATAATAAAAAAATGAAGAAATCATTAATACTTTGTCAAATATAAACCTTATTAAAATGAAAAATAACCTAAACACATACTGACAACAAATAAGATTTTTTTTCTCCCATTGAAAAATCTGCTTAGTTAAAATCCTGTTTAACACTGTTAAGTGTTTGATTATCAGCAACTTCTTCCAAAGCACAAACACTAAAGCCTCAGATAACACCCAAAGCCCTTAGTCAAAAAGACCAGTCTTCATGATGAATTACTTGTTTACCTTATTGATAAATCATATTTGTTGAGGTCTCTACTTACCAGATTGTTGGGTTTTTCCCCAATAAGCTGTGTCCTCTTTCACCTTTTGGTTCACCTCTCTTATGTGGGATTTCCTCCACTGGTTTTCCTCCTTCTGAAACATACCCAAATGGTTTCACACTTAGGTCTTGCAGACTTTTACTTAGCAATCACTTCACATGAAAATTCTCTTTAGGAGGCCAGAAGACTGGCTAAATGACACCATTAGTGGGCTTCCACATGTTCTGTGCATATACTCACCACAATACTTATTCAATATTGCATTCATTTGCAACTATTACATTCTTCCCAATGCTTCTGGGAAACAAGAATATACTTTTTCAACACTGTATCCCCAAGGTCTAGCAAAATTCTCAGAACAAAGTAGTTGCTTAGTAAATATTTTTGGAAAAATATTTATAATTAAATAAAGGATGGGGAAGCTGTTTATTCTAAATAACACTATAATTTAGAGTTACATTAAAGGGAACTATGAAATCATGTGTTGAAGAATGGCAAGAAAGAAAAGTACCCACTGAACTGAGGAGGTAATTTGAGACCAAGAAGCGAGGCAGACAGCTCCATATAAAGTCCCCTACATACGAAGCTTCAAGTTGCGAACTTTCAAAGATGCGAAAATGTGTTCGCATGTCCAATAATATGTTACTTCACATGTCTGATGTACATTGTCATACGCGTACATCATCTACAAGTGGTTGTGCTTTTGTGTACTTTATTGTACGGTACTGTATAGATTACAGTAGTGCAGTATCTTTATTTCAAGCCCAGGATGTCCAGAAGCAAGCGTAAAAGCAGCGGTGATGTAGCTGGTACTGGTAAGAAGTGCCAGGAATTGGAGGCCCAGAGAATGGACAAAGAGAGACAAGAGGAAAACGAAGTAATGAAGAACTGAAGAGATTCAGGACACAGGAAACGGTAAGGGGATTTTATTTGAGGAGGCACTGTAACTTTTTGAGGTGTAGGACCCGAATGTAGAACGGTACATGAAGGTTGCAGCAGCCAGTCAGAATGCAATCCAGTGCTACTGTGTCACTGTCTCACAGTGCTACTGTGAGAAAAAAAGGGCTACTACCCAGACATCACTGGATCATTTTTTCAAGAGGGCAGATAGAATTGAATCCAGCAAGGAACTAGAACCTGTGCTATCAACGTCAGGTGTGAGTGAAATTGCAGCTTGCCCTCCGTCTCCTATTGCTGACAATCCTTTGGCTCTACCATCTCCCACCTCCTCTCCTTCCTCCAGTCAGCAACTCTCCTTGTTCACTTGAAGCCAGCTGTTATACTGTACTACTGTACTTCTAAGAAGGGTGGGAGGGAGATGCAAGAAGGAGAAATATGTGGATATACGTATGCATATAGCTGATTCACTTTATTATACAGCAGAAACTAACACAACACTATAAAGCAGTTATACTCCAATAAAGATGTTAAAAAAAAGATTTTTTATTTTTTTTCTATGTATTATTTGTGTGAAAAGCATTATAAACCTATTACAGTACAGTACTATACAGCCGATTGTGTTAGTTGGGTACCTAGGCTAACTTTGTTGGACTTAAAAACAAATTGGACTTACGATCGCACTCTTGGAATGGAACTCATTCGTGTGTGTGGGATTTACTGTAATCAATGGATCAGTTTTTTATAGGGTAATTTACTCACAAAGTGGGATCGGGTGGACAACAATCTGAAAGCATTCACAGCTGCACTCTGCACCACTGAGGGGCCACTGGGACAATTTTATAATTAACCTAGGGTATGGGAATGCTTTAGAAGAATGGGAGTGCTTGGAAACAGGAAGTGCATCCCTAAGTCAATATTTATGAATACATAACTAGTCTTGTGGGCACCTGAAATACACAATGAAGGTCTTCATCATTGTTTGGAGGCTAACAGATCATAAAGGCCACCTGGACCTAACTATCATTAAACAACAACAGCCCTAGGTAGGGTCAGGAGGAACAGAATGGGACCAAGATGGCATGAGTTATGCTGACAGCCATACATGTATGTCTCATTATTACAGTCTTATATTTTATTTCTGATTTATCCCAATTAAACATATAAAAATCCTAAAATGATAGAATAAATTCCCACATATATATTTAGGCAGTAAAATGTCTACTTTTATTTTTAGGTATAAGAAATAGACAATTTAATATATATCTGTAATTTTATATATCCATTGGCATTTCTGCTAATGTGCTTGTGATCTAAACCCTTTTATTCACTTGAAATTAACTCACAAACCGTACTGAAAAATGTGATGTCAGTATCAAACAAATTACTCTCACAACTGAAGTGGAATTATCGAGTATCTGGCCTCAGACACTACTGTAAAAGACAAGCAATTACATTACAAGAAGTAATTAATTAACACATGGCTTTTAAACAACTTGTCAGCTAACATTTGATATATAAAAAAAGTTTAAAATAGAAAAATAGATTGAGTAATTTTTAGCTTTACAAATACATATATTTGTAGATATATTTGCAACTGTTTCAATGGTACCACAAGATACTTTTAGTGCATCAGATTTAAAGATAAAGTAGGAAAAAGTGTACAAAAGTTTGTATACATATTTAAATAGGCATTTTGTTTTTAGGGTTGGTTATTTTTCCTTTGAGCCATTAGTCATTGAGTAACTTCAGTAAAACTTGGGCTATATCACTTCATTAAAAGCATCAATTACACTTATATGTATTGTCTTTATAGACTTTGGTCCTCAAAGACTAGTAGTTCTGTAATTCTATTTTCCTTGTTTGCAAAGACACTGTCTCCTTTAACATCTGCCTCAAGTAGATAAGACCTTCCAGGGAGTGGAAAAAAAAAGGGCATGAATTCCAAGCTTTTGGTATCACCTGTCTTAGAACTGTTTTTATTTTTTACTAGATCCCTTGATGTCTAAGGTGAAATTTTACATTTGATCCATATTCATTTACATGTACTTCTAGATCTTAAAAAAAATTACCAGTAACCTCAAAGGAAGAAAAACCAGAAAATTTACAACCAGTAAATGCACTAATTCTTAGAGAACAGTTTTGCACAGTCTAACTGTTCTCCTATGACTGATACTGTGTTTAAAATCTGAACTTTATTCAGATTTTATAAGGAATTTCTCAGGCAATCAGAAAGTTAATTAAACAGCTGTTCTATTAATAAAACTTGGATTTTTAAAAAGCACTTTTCAAATAAAATTTTCATATTTAGAGTTTACATTTAATCTGTACTTGTTATGATTTGTAGTTTCCAGTATTTTCTTTTGATATTTTTCCTCTAAATGATTTGAGTCAATTTAAAAGAACATTTGGATTAAATCACATTTTTTTGTATCTAGTGATTGACATTTTATATTATTAACATCAAGTTTAAGATAGAAGTGAAAATTCTCAATTCAGTCTATTACATATATCTTCTAAAGTTTAATATTATAATATATTTCATGTATATTATGAGCAAGTATTTATTATAAATTATAACACCACATCTAGAATATGTGTTTAAACTAGTGTTTCAACATTTTCATAAAACTTATTTTTTTCATTCCAGAGTGACAGTGTAACATAAGTGTATTGTCAAAAACAGCTTCCTAAAGATGCAAGTATCTTGGAACAGGTTTAAAAATAAAGTTTGCTTTAGAAGAGCAGTGACTGATAGACAAAGAAAAGGAGAATGAGGTGGATAGAAATAAGACTGAATATTCATTCTTTTAATACACATTTGAGTGCACTCTGCTGGACACTGTGAAAAACATTATTAAACCAAACACAAGTTCAATGCCCAGGGAATATAATAGTAAGTAGAATGTAGAAAGGAAGTAAGATCACAAAACTGAGAAATGAAAAAGAGTACTTCTGACATTCAACTGGTTCACATGTACACGTACCTCAAGACTGTTCAATAAAGAAGACTCTACTTCCAGAAAAGCTTTCCTTAAACCCCCAAGGTTAAAGTCATGCCTCTCATAAGATCTCCCATAAGTTCCTGTGTAGACAGATTATTAGGTCCTCAAGCCCATCCAGATCCACTCTGCAATCCCACCCCAAACCCCATCCCGAGCTAGGAGCATCTGAAACATTCACAGTATTGCCCTATCACTCTTGCATTATCTTCCCCATATCCCAGGTGATCAGTGATCTATGACTGGTGTGGGAGTACAAAAAAGCCCAGCTCTTACCTTCAGTTGAAACAAACTTCTGAATGTATACTACAAAGTTCCTCCTGAGATTAGGTTTGTCTGGGACTTTAACTTAAATGCCGCCCTTGCCAAGTTTCTTCCCCTTTTCTATCCTGCTTCCTCCACATTCGTCTGGCTCCTCCTGTGAGCTTTTCCTGAATAAATCACATGCACCTGGATCTTTAGCTTATGATGTGCTTATCAGATACCCTTGCCTAAGACAGACATCTTTCATTATACGTATCAAAAATCACTGTACTAGCTGTTTACTGGTTATTTGGGGATCATGTACTCTTCATCTTTGTGTCTTCTAAGTATGACAAAATAGTAAATCTAATCCTATTGGTTTGCTGATGCTGGAATAACAGAATGCCACAAACTGAGTGGCTCTGAATAACAGAAATTTATTATCTCACAGTTCTGGAGGCCAGAAGTTCAAATTTAAGGTGTCAGTGGGACTATGCTCCCTCTGAAGCTACTAGAGAAAGATCTGTTCCAGGACTCTCTCCTAGCTACTCTACTGGCAGTACAAATCCAATCTTCACATAATGTTCTCTTGTATATGTATGTCTCTTCACATGGCATTCTTTTATTAAAATACCAATTTATTGGATTATGGACCCACATTACTCATGTAGGACCTCATCTTAATTTAACTAATTACATTTACAATGACCTGATTTCCAAATAAGGTCACATTCTAAGGTACTTGGGGTTATTATGTCAAATATGAATTTTTCAGGACCCAAATCAACCAGTAACACTATTTAATACCATAACCAAATTAAAAAATATATTGAACATAATATAAAATAATCTAAACGGAATTTTAAAAGTTATATCTCTTTTTATTATATGCTTATTCTATGTCAGACACTACTCTCAGCAAACAATGTGAATTAGTTTCTTTAGTCCTCAAAAAAGATGAAAAACCAAGGGAACAGAGAAATTAAATGCACTTTATTTAATTTGGGTGCTTAATCTGCAATGTTCACCACTGCCCCACAAAGAAGATAACTCATCATATTATGATAACTGTGGAAAAGCACCAGCATTTAATAAATACTAATATGCTTCAGGTGATTTTATACCTGAGTTGGAAAAACTCACCTGTGTGTGTCCTTTACTCCATCTACATGGAGATAGTGTCGGATCCCACAGGTTAAGGGCTCAGTCCCTCAAGACTGCTCCCGCCCAGCTTCAGATGCCAATTGCAAAGAGTAGGTCCTCAGGTCACCCACAACATCTGTCCTGCTGGACTTTAAATCAGTAGTTCCCATGACCACCTCCTGGGGTTTGATTAATTTGCTAGAGGGGCTCACAGAAATCAGGGAAACACTTATATTTACTAGTTTATTAAAGGATATAATAAAGAATACAGATGAATAGACAGATGAAGAGATTCATAGGGTGAGGTCTGGGAGGGTCCTGAACACAGAACTTCTGTTCCTATGGAGTCAGGGTGCATCACCTCACCAGTACGTGGATGTGTTCACCAACCTGGAAGCTCCCCAAATACCATAGTATTGGGATTTTATGGTGGCTTCCTCATGTGGACGTGATTAATTATTAACTCCATTTCCAGTCCCTCTACCCTCTCTGGAAAACGGAAGGTCGGGCTGAAATTTCCGAGCTTCAAATCATGGCCTGGTCTTTCCAGCGGCCACCCCCATCCAGGAGGCATCCAGAAGCCCTTCCAGAGTCACCTCATCAGAACAAAAGATACTCCTATCACCTAGGAAATTACAAGGGTTTCAGGAGCCCTGTGTCAGGAACTGGGGCCAAAGACCAAATACAAAAGATGCTCCTAGTGCTCTTATCATTTAGGCAATTACAAGAGTTTTAGGAGCTCTGTGCCACGAACTGGGGATAGAGACCAATATATATTTTCTATTATCTTACAATACCTTACATCAGTCATATTCCATAGGTGTTACCTGATTCAGGTAATTTCACTGTGCTGTTAAAAAAAATTATGTAGCAAAAAACTTGCCAAATTTCAAATCAATTATCCTTTAGTAGTGGAGCTTAAACCTGTCTGTCTGATTACAAACCTATAGGCATTGCACTACAATGAATTTAAGTCATGTGCAGACCCTCTGTAAAGGTAAAGTTCTCACAAACTCCCAAAGTTGAATACTTATTTAAATACAAACTCATATGTTATCTACTAAAATAAAGCTAGGTTTAAATTACACTTACAAATTTTAATTTCAAATTAAAAATCATAAGTTATGTAAGCAGAAGCATTATTAAAATTAAAGGTAAGATCAACTGTGAAATATTGAAAAAAATTCAGTCATTATTTATATGGTCTAATTACTTGTACAGTTTACACCTCCAAATATAGTATTGACAAATTTAATCTACATTTATCAAAAACTGCATAGCATATTTACCACTACTCAGTGGTCAAAATATTAAAAGTTAGCATCACTCTAATACATCCACTAGAATGTGATTTTTTGGTCTTGACCACAGGTCCTTGGTTCTCTTGACTTTGGACATCTTTCAGACAATATGCTGTATAAAGATTCACTTCTCTCAACACATTTCTCCTTTTGAACCACTTGAAAGACATTTTCCCATACAGTGCATCTGATGCAAATGAATTATTTTTATGTTATATTACCACTTATTAGCCCATGGACACAATTAAATAAAATATGAATAGCTGCCCTACTTCATGATGACAAATGAAATAGTTTAATATTGAAATTAATTCCTTAAACCTTAAATACAAGTTTTAATATATGAAAATGTATTTTAATTGCAATTTATCAGTATAAATAAAAAAATTTTGTCTATATACAGAAGTATGATCATTGATGATCATTCAAATTAACAATTATTGAATGTCTTATAAAGGCCAGGTACGATTATAAATGTTTAAGATATATCAGTGAGAAAAATAAAATATAAAATCTCTGTGCTTATGGAGTTTACATAAAATGAGATTACATAAAATGATGTCATTATACATTATGACATGCCAAAGTAGGGTAGTCATATACACTTACCACTATACTGAATGTTAATTTCTTATTATAGATTTATACTCGGCAGCAAAGATATCCTAAACGTTAACAAAGGTATTAAAAAATTGAGTGCTAATCTTGTCTACAAGGTTATAATTTGGAGAACTACTTGTTAAGGGTTACTAGACTATCAATTTAATAAATTTATTAATGTTTTTAAAAATCTTATCATGTAAATAAAAATTTAAAATTCAAATATGTTATATAAAACTTACTGGTCATGACTCGAGTTAACATTTGTGGATCTACAAGGGTTCAGAAAAACCCCACTTGAAAAGATAATGATTCTAATATGGTTATACTGAGTTTGAGTTGTCTGTGATACTGACAATATACATGTCTTTCTTATTATTCCTAAGGTTTAAAAATGAGTCCAAATTTCCATAGAAAAATAGAATTGATTTACAAACATTGGCAAAAATGGTCAGTTTATATACAATTTGAAACATACACATTGAAACAAAATTCTTTTTTTTATAAAATTCTCAAATTAGTGGAGTGTCTTCCCCCCTCCCTATTTTTCTCTCATCTACTTATCTACTTAAATATTTACATCTTAATTTTGGTGAATATATACGACTATGGGCCAGCAGTGGCAATGTAAATTCATTCTAATATTTCTGGAAAAAAAACTGCTAATATTCATCTTTATGCTATTTACCTCTGATTCTCTCAAGTTAATACAAATTCATCTTAGATAAGTAGAAATATTCAAAGGATCTGAGTAGAAAAACAGACTTAAAGAATATCACAAACATATCAATATAAATGTAAATATTGTTTTTAAAAAACTATATAGCCCTAGCCAAATAAGTTAAAATATAGAATACAGCTATTAAAATAATCCCACAGAAATATATATAATGATACCTCTTTATTCACTTATTCATATAACTTACATGATTGAATATCTCATGTGTGCTTGAGACTATACTATGTATTGGGCATATAGCACTGGACAGCATACATGTGGTAACTTCCTTTATAAATCTTAGGAGAAAAAAATAATTAATAGACATCAGTTAAACAGTAAAATGAAAAGAAACAAAATATGAATGGGTATGTTACATAAATAATAATCAGGTTTTGAAAAGTATAATCTAAATATTCAAAAAAGTCTATATTGATATATTTCTAGAAAACAGACAGTAAGGCAAAGAGGCATAGATGTGATTATAAGGAGTAATTAGCATTTTCTTGTAGCACAGTGCTTGAGCTTCAGCATTAAATTCATATACCTTTCAATAAATATAAGAAAATACCTTTATAGTAAATAGACAAAATCAAACAGTTTTGTCATTGTGTGTATGCACATGTATACATAAAATAACACAAATGTGCATACAGATATTCTATGGATTTATGCTGCCCATCAAAATATAATGTGATTCACAAGCATGAGCCACATATGTAATTTAAAATTCCTAGTAGCCATATTAAAAATAAACAATAGGTAAAAATAATTTTAATAACTATTTTTAAACCAACCTATCCAACATATTATTATTTTAACATATAATGAACATGAAGATTATTAATACTATTTTATTTTCATTCTTTTGCACTACATCCTCAAAATATAGTGTGTACTTCACACTTACAATGCCTCTCAATTTGAACTAGATAGATTTTACATGCTCAATGACATGTGACAAGTTGCTACCATTTTGGACAATGTAGATTATAGATAAACTAATATAATTTTAAAATGCTAAGGGAGCAAAATATACAGGAGAGAGAGTTGAATTCAGTTAGATGTTAGCGGGTGCTTGTATGTAGTGTGCCTATAATGAATAATGTATTTTTACCTAATCTGATAATGTAAGCAGCTCTTTTGCTCCTTTCCTGTTTGTCTATTTTGGTTCCCATTAAGCCTTAATTATAAAAATGAGATCACTAGGTAACAATTAACCTAACTCCTGACTCATGCTCTTCTGAATGCACACAATGCCTTGCCTAACTTGTTGATTCTAGATTAAAAGAAGTAGGAATGAAGAATTAAATAGTTAAAGAATGACTAGTTCTCCACCCCAAGGAACCCCCTTAACAATTCTATAGGTAGACCACACAAGCCAGATAACAACTGAAGAAAGATCATGAGGAGTCAGCCAGCCTGCATGCAATAAAAATGATGCAGAACCCAACCTTTTGCTTCAACAATTAACTGAGATCTTCCCTTTATTTCACTTTAAAAACTGAAATGGCTGAACAGAAACTTCAGAGTTGTTTTGGGGACATGAGTCTATCTTCTCCCTAGATTGCCAGCTTTTCTCATTAAAGCAACTTTCATTTCTACCAACACTTGCTTCTCAAGTATTGGCTTTTGAGTGGTGAGTAGCAGAACCTGAATTTGATAACAATAACTGTATCACTTTCATTGTACATAATGTAGTAATCTGAATGTATTATAAAATTACAAATTAATTTTGTAATTACATTTCATGTACATCCAAAATAACATTAACATCTGGAATTTCTACTAGTTTAGAAAGCACTTGTAATTATAAAACATGAAAAGAAGCCCACATCTGTTCCACAAATATAAATGGCAAATGGACAGAGGAACTTTACCTATGCAAAAATCTGTTTGAAAAGTAATCTTATATTTTAAAACAATAAGTATATGTTTAATAAACTTTCTCCTAAAGTTGATTAGCTATTTTAACCAAAACAGTTCCCAATTAAAATGTTTCAAATACTCACAGACTTATAAAAAAGGATGATTTCATTTCTACTTTAGACTCTACAAAAAGTAAAACATTATTACCTCACCTCTGACCACCAAGATTACCTGACAGAAATATTAACCTCAATAGCAGAAATAACGCTTACATTCACTGGACAACCAACATGCCAGACATCTGTCTATATACATTATATATTATCTCATGTAGTTTTTATTACCCTCTCATGAGATAGGTGATGTTCATAAATATGGAAAATAACAAACAGACCAGACTGTTTCTGTAGTTGCCTTTTTTTGTATGTATAAGTAGAAACCCCAAAAGGACAACTGTGGTAAACATGATGGTTCTCGTTATGCTATATTTCTCATTTTTTAAGCCCAGCTTTGGGATATATACCTAAAAGCGCTTGTGATATGAATTCAAGTTCTAATTATAGAAGCCTGTGGCTACCACTTTAACATAGCCTGTAGCTAAAATGCCTACCAGGAAATAAATAATTATAATATTACAAGACATAGATTTAATTTTTTATGTATCTAAGAAGCAGCAATTTACATTTTTAAATTTAGAAATATTAACATGATTTTATTTCATTTTTTCAGATGCAAATATATAATCATTGCTTTAAATCTAACTTGGACTCCTGAATGACAGATTTGCTCTTGTAGAAAACCATACAGAAGAGGCAAAACAGTAGAGATGTCAAGTCTAAAGGGGGTTAGAAATGACAGAGCTGTCCTGGACTCGTGGATCACTGTAAGCAGATCAACTGACTGTAAGCAGATCAACTGACCTCTTTATGCCTGTATTGTTCTCCTCTAAACTGTGTATAATAGTCCTGACCTCCTAAGGCAGATGGGAGGAGTAAATGAGATTCTGTTTGTAAACCCCTTAGCACAGTATGAGCAAGGGACATAAGCACTTGACCTGGTAGATATAATGACTTCTTGGAAATTACTACTATAGGATTAGGGAATAGATTTTTATGTTAAGTAAATGAATATAGTGCTTATAACAGCATCAAGATGAATCATTTTCTAATGATCTCACAATGGTTCTAATTGACCCTGCTTTGCTATTCATTAGGTGTGAATTTGTGAAGTTTCTTTCAAATAGGTTAACCTATATAATCATTATTTTAGCCTGAGATCATTTTTAGTTAATGTAGCCTGAAATGTGAATCTGGTGAGTAATGCATTTTAGTTTCATTGCCAAGAATTCTGAGAATATTCCCAAATTTGCTTGGCAAATGGAGTGTGTCTCCATAAGGTCACAAATTTAACACTTTTACATAAAGAAGGTAAAAAAGCATATGATCGTAAAATTTTAAATCATTTAAAAAATTATAGGTGCCATATGGTAATAGTTCTTTTTGTTAGTTGCAAATGTAATTACTTAAACATTTATTTTCTATACCATATCTTTATCCATGTGGTATGGAAAATAAAAGTAAACTTAATCCCTGCATTTATAAAATATAATTATATATGATTTCCACTTTTGCTTTAAGTATATTAATGCATATCATTATAAACATGTTTTATACAAAAAGTAATTAGTCTGAACCCTTCCTTTTTCCTATAATTATTGGTCCATATAGTCATATTTTATTCTTTTGAATACTATATAAAATCAATATATGTATGCACTAGAACTTAATATGGTTGTGATACAATTATGTTAGAAATGACAGACTCAATGGAATAATTTTACTCAGCTTTGCATAAATTGTGGATGAGCCCAAGGATATTTAAGTAGTTTGTACTTTAAGCTTCAGAATATTTTTCAGGACAAGTGCTTTATTTATATACCACCAAATTTTATTGACCCAGAGTGATTTTGAAACACTTGAAATGACAAACCAAAATTTTATGTCAGAAAGAAAAAATTTTCCTATTCTATTTTTATCTTTTTGTTTTAAATGTCCTTTAAACTGTTGATAAAGAAGGTGAAACCAGAACTGACTGCTTTATGTACTTTCAGTAATAACAAATTGCTGACACTACTTTTTTCTTCACTGCAAACCATTTTTCGCTCTTCTGTAGAAAGAGCCTTAGTGATAGAGGTGAAAACATCTTGTGAGTCACCAGCAACATCCACATAAAAAGATAAATCTTCAAAGGTTTTTTTTTACTGGACCATGTTCTAAAATGATAATGCCTTTTAAGTCCAGATTTAAGAAATACTTTTCAACTACTATTTCTGCTTTTGTAATGCAGCATGAGTGGCATATAACCTTACATCCTGCAATGCAGGACAGAACTTTAGCTGAAACATCTGAAAATAACTGTTCTCAAAAAGCAAAGTAAAAATTGAGGAAAAAAAGCGACACTTTCTGAATAGATATTTATCTATAGAGCCCGTAATTTGTAAAAGTTTTGAAACAGTTTCTATTTCCACAAATGTACCTTCAGTGAAATGCCCAAATAATGGCATTCTGCATTTTTAAACAAATTGGTAAATTTATATCAATTTAGTGAGTTCTCTTTCTCTTGCCATCTTCAGGAAGCAGTGAGGAAGTTTAGGAATATGTATTACCTGGATAGAATAACTCATTTTGTTTTGTTTTTCAAGAATATTCATTTCTGTTAAAAATGGATTAGTATTACAAGATTGAAATATAACTTATGACCTTATTAGGAATGTAATTAGCTCACATGCAATCATTATGGTCAGAGGTAATGAAATAGCACAGGAGCCACATGGTGATAGCTATGACAAATACCATGACACTTAAATATAGGAAAAGTGTCCTGCTCTGGGCCACACACTTTGGAGGGTTTCACAAATACTAATGCTGAAATAAAAAAATATAAATAGAACTTTATATATTAAAGAAAATATAAATACAAATATCTGTAAGTATATACATGTATCTATATAATTATTTTTCTTTTTATTCTCTTAAGAAAGTTTGTTCAAAATCTGTAACTAATTTAGTGAATGAAATACACTAGCATAGGCCCTTTGAGGAGAACTTAGCTTGCCAGGCCAGAAGACGCAGTGAGACTGAGAATGTGTGAGCAGGTGGAAGGAGGAAAGGACTCAAGTCACCTGGACAGTGTGCCTACACCACCCAGTTCCCCAGATAAAGGGTCTTCTTTCCTCCCCTCTGCTGTAGTGGTGTTTTGGGAAATACTGAGTGAAGTGTGGCATGAGGGAGGGGAATCAGCCTGTCCTGGTACCCTGGGGTCTTTGACCTTATCAGTCTCTAATCTGGATTTAAATGAGGTAACTCAGATCAGGACTGTATCTTCTGCTTCTCACCCCGAGATCACTTCCAGGAGGATAGATCATAATAGAAATTCTTTAACATCCGTCCTCAGAGTTCCAGTGACTGTATACTAAGTCCTACTTCTGATGAGTACAGTTTCCCATACATTGAAGTGCCCCTAAGTCTTTTTTTTTTCTTTTTTCCCCTTGACATTAGCATCTTGATTTGCTTTGTATTGCTTAGGAATATTATAGATAAGGTGGAATAGGGCTAAGAATCTAAGTGCCTGATTATTTGTATTTTGTTTCTTCTCTTCACTTGGATATTGGTAGTTAGCAGACTTTCAGAAAACCTTAGGGTTATGGTGACAATAGCACTAAATAATTAAAGTTTTGACAAGATTCTGTCATGGAAAAATTAGAACTTCAGTGTCTACTCCAAAGAATATAGGCTAATATAACTCATCTATGTGCCTTAGAATCAAAACTTTCAATAAATTTAAATAACCACTGGTTAGCATTTTTAGATTGGCATGAAGAGACCAATAAAGAGCAGGAAAATTCTAAAATTATTTCTCCTAGAGACTCATGAATAAAACCTAATGAAAATGTGAAATATCTAACATTCAAACTTAAACACTTCTCACCCTATTCTGCTGCAACTCCGGATTGGCATCCTGCCTCCTCAGACCTCAATTTCTTCCTCCCCTTTTCTTTGCTTTTCCTGTATCTCTTGAACTTTCACCAGACCCTTTTCTGTTTCACACACCGGCCTTTCCTAAAGATACTCCACTCACTGAACATTATCATAATATCTTATACTGTGGTTTGAAAAAAATGACAAAACTCTGTTTCCTTAATTTGAAATCTTGCTTGAGAACATATTTGCATAATCTCACTGAGGTCAGCAAAGATGAAAGTTTACTGAAGAATTTAGCATTGCTCTGTGAACTTTTATTCCAGGATTCCTTGATCTCTATCAATTAGTTTATTCCTTTGTAGATCCTGGATATGTGAATACTTGGTAGAAAAAGCAGGAAGGATTGATTAGCAAAATGTTATCAAATATATGGATCAAAATTTGACCATAGATGGATATAAAATTAGCATAAAAAAAGGACAATTCATTTTAGTAGCTTTATCTGAGTTTTTTTCTCAAAACTGATTGATCAAAACTTCAGTCTTGGGCTTCCCTGGTGGCGCAGTGGTTGAGAGTCCGCCTGCCAATGCAGGGGACACGGGTTCACGCCCCGGTCTGGGAAGATCCCACTTGCCGCAGAGCAGCTGGGCCCGTGAGCCATGGCCGCTGAGCCTGCGCATCTGGAGCCTGTGCTCCACAACGGGAGAGGCCACAACAGTGAGAGGCCTGTGTACCGCAAAAAAAAACAAAAACAAAAACAAAAAAAACCTTCAGTCTGGTAAACAGGAAGAAATAAGCATCTACTTCAGAGTCCCCTTAAATGCCACCTTCTGGGAACAAACGGATCAAGATAAGGGTGACGATATCACAAAAACTGAATCTATGCTCTTTGTTGATCATCTTAAACTTTCTGTTAGAAACAGAAAATAAAATGGCAGATTGCCTTTCTCCCCTAAATTACAAGAGCTTGCTGAGCTCTTGGAAGATACTCTGACTCAGAAAAAAAGAAAAGTTACATACCAAATTAACAATGCTTAAGATCAAATAATTAGCTGAACCCAGGATAAGGACACTTCTATGTCTAAGCTAGAAAAAACACACCATCAAAATTGTAAGGAAATAAAGCAGAAACTAACACACCATTCATTGTAAAGCAATTATACTCCAATAAAGATGTTAAAAAAAATTGTAAGGAAAATAAACACTGAAAGAAAAATTATCCAATAGAATGACTCCTCTCCAAGGAAATAGCCCCCTCTTGTCTGCCCACAATTTCCTTAACACGAAAGTAATGTAATTATTAAAATCTGTTATGCCTTTTGAAAACCATCAGTGAACAAACTGACCCTGGGGATAGCCAAGTGAGTTCTGCACTTTAAATAGCATGTCATGAATAAATTCCACTTTATCTTGGCCAAGAGTCAAAACCATACATTCTGGCATTCCCAGAGATAAGATAGAGCTTACCAGTTCAGCTATAAATTAACTCTCTCTTACAAAGTTAACCTCCTGACACTGGAACAAGTCTTCTAATTATGAGCTGCTATGATCATCTCTTCCCATGCATCTTTTGCAATATTTATAGAACAAAAAAGCAAAAGGACAACTTTCAAATACTATTTTTGCATCATCGAATGAGGTATAGGTAAATCAGTCAAATTATTCTTACTAATTATATCAGTATTACACTAAATAGCAATTGCATCATTAATCTAAAATTATTACAAAATAAGTCATTTAGAATTACAATAGTATTTTTTTAGGGTTTCCTAACAAAAGCAGTCCTTGCCTGTGTTATCAAATGTTGTCATGGATTGTGATATAAGCCAGGAGTCAAAGTTTTGTTAATTCTGGATTCCAGGTCTCTTTTGGGGCATAGCCATATGACCTATTTCATACTACAAGATTGTATTGACCAGGTTTCATGATGAGCCTTATATTTAAGTAATCCTTCAACCACCCCACAGCCCCATTCCCCAAAACACACACATATACACACACAAGTAAATTCTTGGTTAAGCTGAATGGGATTCCATTTCCAACTACTCTAGTAGTTATATCTGTTGTTGGTTTATATATGGGGCCTTGGCATCTGGGGAGCACCTATGCAAATTACATTCATTCTCCATTTAGGAATTCCCATAGACTAGGTGGACAATAAATTTCTCATAAAGTTCATTGCTGTTACTTCTGTTGCCAAGATCTAGACCATTGTCCTTGAGCTACTTCTGTTTTCATCTCAAGGAGCATTCTTGTTTTTTTTTTTTCAAGGAGCATTCTTAACAGCTCCTCTTGGTTCAGTGTCCATGCTCTTTTCCACTGTTATTCCTATCATGCTGTTTATCCTTTGAGGTTATTTTATTCATTTTTCAAACACGCATAATCTGTCTAGACTGCTTGCATCCTTTTCCTTTCTCCTGAAATAAATTCCCCTTTAAGTGGCCAAAAAAGGCCAGCATGACTTTTTCCTCAGTATGTCTCTCCTTAGTGAAGGCAAATTCGGCTTGCCCAAGGACTCCTAGACTTGTGCCAATTTCTCTAGGGCTCGTTTAGGTAGGATGTTTTGGTAAATGTTAGTTTACCTACCAAACATTTTGTTGCCTTAGAATGTTCCTTTGATAATTACAAATTGAGTACATACTTTGGACTCAGAAATGTTGAATTCCCCAGGGCAGTATCATATGGATTGTAGTCATCAAAATATAATTTAGTTTGAGCATGTCAAAGAGTTTCTCATAGGTATCTTTGGCAGCCACTGGAGTTATAAGAAGCAAGAATATGTGCCACCAAATCACCCCTAAACTAACATTGGCCTCTGTTTTCCAAGTGTTCTTTACCTTAGCTATTTCCCTCCATCCACACACAAAAAATGCTCTGTATACAGTAAGACACTGTTGATAAGTCAGGAATGGAGCAGGTGATCAGACACAATGGGTATCTTGAGTGTCAAGATAATTTTTTGTCCCTCTATAACAGAAGCAGTTGCAACTAAATCCCAATAACAAACTAGCAATTGCCTTTTAAATACTGTATAACTTGAAACTGCACAGCAAGTTTGTCCAAAATCAGGATGATCTCTGCTGCGTGGCAGTAACAGGTTTTCATGTCTGATCATTATGGACATAAGTTTCAGACACTTCCAAAATCATTTGGGCATGGGGTCTATACATGCTGGATTGTACCATGTGTTTTTTTTAAGCTGAAAGAAAGCTTGCTCTTGCAAGAAAAAAATCAAATTTAATTGTTTTTCTGGTAACTTTGTGAACAGGTGCTAATAATATTCCCAAATTTGTCAAGAGATATCTTTAGAAACTGAACAACCCAATAAATCTCTATACCTCTTGACTGACTTTGGAGACAGCAGAGTTAATAACTTAGTTTTGATTGTCTGAGCAATGTCTCTATTGCCCCCCACCCCCATTTAAGTAATACCAAGGAATTTTATCATTTGCTTTGAGCTCTGTACTTTATGGATGTTTATTAGCCATCCTCCAATGGTCATATGATTAATAAGTATTTTTAATTATTTATTGTATTAGTCTTCAGATTGAGATATCAACATTTTATGATTAATATAATGAATAACAGTACTTTCCAACTAAATCCTATCTATATCTCTTATCACCAAGTTGTGGCAATCAGCAAGAGAAATTAGATGTTCTTGTGATTACATAGTAAATGCACATTTCAGCCAACCCCGGTGAATGCAAATAAGCTTTAACTTTCTTCTAAACAGAGTTGGAAAAGTAGGTAAGAGCCAACCAAGCTATGTCCTTCAGTTTGTGGCATATTTTGAATTTCTGAACAGCTGATACCATATTAGTACAGCTGATGCTTTTGAAGGCACCACTTTATGTTATGCTGTATGATCTATAGTTATCTTTCAAAACTCATTAGCTTTTTATGGGCCAGGCTGGACTATTAAACAAAGAGTTTTGTGATGCTAATATATTTGCATCTAATAGCTCCTTTATTAAACCAGAATATTTATACCTCCCAGGTATCCTACATTGTTTTAAATGAAGCACTTGCATATATTTAAATTATTCTAAATGTTCCCATTCAGACTTTCCAATCAAAGCAGCTTGAAAAGCAGATTTGCATATCATCCCTTTTTCCTGTATTTTGGATAAGAGAGAACTCCTCCATTTAGACATCACATATATTCCAATAATACATTCTGGCAATGGTGAGCCAATACCCATAAATAACTTTTGTTCATAAATTCCTGCTTTGGGCCATATTTTCCCCTGAAAACTTTCTATATTTCTATCACCATATCCCACACCATTTATTATCTTCTTAATTTTCATTAGCAAGTTTATAAAGGATAGTACACTAACACCAGTGTCCATCAATTCTAAGAAATTTCCTCACCAGCCCCAGGCCATTGTTCCCATCTCAGTGCAAATGACCTCGGTCCCCTACTAGGGACTGTGCCGAGACCCTGGCCCTCTTGTCAGTCAGAATCCTGATTCTCTGCTGTTTTAATTGGCACTGACTCTGAAAGGATTGTATACTTCAGTTTTCTATAATCATCAGATTTTAAAAAGTATACCAAAGCCAAGATAAAGTAAGTGAATTTGTCATAGTCCTTTTACAACCTGAGTAGTTGGTAGGGCTGGATGACCTGGTCTCCTATAGGCATCCATTAAAATTTTAGTAGCTACTCCATCTGTTTCTTCCTTTTTTCCATGTCATTTTTAATTGAACCTCTGAAGAATTCCACGTAGTTTAATTCCACATTGTAAGGTTTTCTCATACTTTTTCTTTCTTATTGTTCCATTTCTTTTGCGTAATCCTGAATAATTTCCTGCCATTTAGCTCCATTCTGGGGCTTAAAATCCCTAACAGCTTTCTGCCATCATCTTTTCTCCTCAACAATAAAGTAAATAGGGGTCACAAAAAATTAGAGACCCTTTTATCAGAGCATCAATCATCACTTGGTGAGGGGTATGGAGAGAGTAGAGACCTTAATATCATACTGGAAGTAAAGGTCATAGTTTTGTAGCTCTAGCAGCCTCCAGCTGCTTCTTTGTTAACTTCAGTTTTACTAGAACATAATAAAAAAAACTACAGCACATTCTTGGCTGATTTATCTTTTCTAAAAAATTTATTTTGTAATACATTTAGCTGTCCACCTAGCCCTGGATCCATGAACTTCAAGTCTCATTTACAGTTCTCCTCCTGTTAGTGGACGTAGTGCTTGTGCAGCCTAAACCCGGCAATGCCCAGGAAGTCAACTTTTAAACAATTATTCCCATCCCCCTTGGCTTTATATCTCCCAAACATTGTCTTAGTCATCGTTATTTAAATTGCATTGTCAGGGATGGTTTCAGATATACCATTCTTATTGCCAACTGCAAAGATTCCATACCTATTGATCTTTAAAAGGTCTCGAAAGTTGTACAGAGCATCCTCATGTAAAGCTTATTTTAAAGCAACCAAAAAAGTACAGGAAAGCAATGGGATTCAAGAGACATCCAGGTGCAAGCTCTGAGAATCCTTATTCACACATATGTTCTTTGTCCCTAAATTGAACCACCAATAATTGTACAATGAATCCTGACTTCAGAAAAATTCAACACAGTATGAATTTCCCTGTGGGTTTTTTTTTTTTTTTTTTTTGGTACGCGGGCCTCTCACCGTTGTGGCCTCTCCCGTTGCGGAGCACAGGCTCCGGACGCGCAGGCTCAGCAGCCATGGCTCACGGGCCCAGCCGCTCCGCGGCACGTGTGATCTTCCTGGACCGGGGCACGAACCCGCGTCCCCTGCATCGGCAGGCAGACTCTCAATCACTGCGCCACCGGGGAAGCCCTCCCTGTGGGGTTTTTATGTCCCTCTGAGCGCATATTCAAGCCAAGCTGCCTAACCAGTTACACCAGCTGAAAACCATCAGTGAAAAAACTAGTTCTACAGTTCCTCGTGTCCCAGGGCAATGCCTAGGGAGGTATGCAACTGTGATCCCTCAGCATCTGGAGTACAGCCCATCCTTGAAGAGGGGGCCTGGGGAGACACTACAGTATTCACCACAAGTAATCAATATTTCTAGGGTATGTCCTGGGATCAATATGTATTTCACCTCATTATAAAGTGAGAAAAAGAAGATATTTGTTTAGTGCTTCCTATGTAGCAGATGATATTATACTAAGGGCTTTACATTCATCATCCCTAATCCTAGCAAAGTAATTATTATTAGTTCCATTTTACAGATGAGGGTACTAAGCCTCATAAACTCGACTGGTAACTACATGTCTGAGTCCACCCAGCTGGTTAAGTGGTGGAGGAGCCAATTTTGATATCAAAACTAGCCCATTTAATCCCCAGTTCACCACACAGCATGTGCACCACACTCTCAGAATTCTTAGAAAAGAACTAATGTTAACAAACGTCAATTTAATATTGTAAGATTCTTAGTCCTCAAAGAAAGATAAGATTATATTCAGGAAACTGAGCTTCTTAAATAGGTAAAAAAAATTCCCAAGACCAATTGACAAACTATTAAAACAAGGACTGAAAAAGAACCTCTGATAGCCCAGAAGTGGCTGAGTCGATCAAGGTTTTCACTGTGCATTACAAATCAAAGATAATTACATTTTTACTCTATATTAAACAAACAAGCAAAACAAAAACTAGCCTTGGGAAGTTGTGAAGTCATCAGGGAGGTTTGAAGTTCAAATGCCACATCATAAATGACCCTGCCCTTATCATGGCCAAGAGTTAAAAGCTAGACATTCTGGCTTCTCCAGAGAGAGAGAGTTTTCCCAGTCCCCCTGTGAATTCACTCTCTCTTAAATAGGAAGATTAAAAATTGTCTATATTAAAACCAAAGCTATTCTGTTTATCCAAATAGAGCATAAAGGAAGTGAATATTCACCTTAAAATAGAAATATTGGACATAAAACTGAAAATAGTTTCCAATATATAATTTAGATGCCTACAAATAAGAATAAGGTAAACAAATCAATTTATATTAAAAAAAACCTTAGAGTATTCATTCAAGAGGAAACTTGAATAGCTAATAGGCATATAAAAAGATGCTTATCATCATTTGAAGTAAACAAAATGAAAATCAAAATAACCAATAACATTTTCCCTGTCTCCATTTGATAAAATTTTTAAGTCTGAGAGTATCAATCATTGACAAGAATTTGAAGCAATCAGAATTTTATATCCCTGGTATAAATGTAAACTTATACTGAATGGTGTAAATAATTTATGCCAATATTTTGGATGACAGTGTGGCCTTTTACAGTAAATTTAGAAATGCTTATATTCTATTACTCAGCAATTCCACTTCTGGGCATATGCACTAGAGCAGTTTTTTTTCAAAATTTAATAGGGACTTATAGTAAGGAATGTATTTAATATTGTAACATTGTAAACACATGCATGCTTACAAGAATTTGTGTCCATGTATATGAAAACAAAAGGAAAATATATCCCACACTATTTGTATGTGTATAAAAAAAGCTCAATGAGCAATATTTGCCACAACAATATGAGATGAACAATGAAACTAATATATTGTTTACTCCTTTCTGTTCCTTTCTAATCCACCCCATTACATTCACGAATGTAGGACATAATCCTCTATATCACCTTTATGACCCTCTGAAGTGCTGTGACTCAGACTGAAAAACACTACTCTGTACATGTGTATAGGGTATAATATCCTTGCACATGTGTACTAGGTGACATATATAATAATTTTTCATTAGCAATGTTATAGTAAAAATGGAAAAGAATCTTTCAAAAGAGATGAATTATTATGCATACTGTAGTATGCTATGCAGTAATGAAAATAAAAACCCTGGATTTAACTACATATAACAATAGATATGAATTTCACATATATACTGTAGAGCAAAAAATAAAGTTGCCAAAGTATGTAAAAATATAATTCCATTTATGATTTAAAAAATATATAAAACCAATCAGTATTTGTGTGTGTGCATGTGCGTGCGTGCGTGTGTGTGTGTGTGTGTGTGTGTGTGTGTGTGTGTGTGAGAGAGAGAGACAGACAGAGAGAGAGAGAGAGAGAGATCTGGAAAAAACAAAGGAGTGGTAGATAGCATAGTTAATACATTGGTTGCTTTCTGGCAAGAGCACATAGGTGGTTTCAAAGGCATGTGTTCCAATCTTAAATTTTGATGTGTTTATCTGTGTAACTGGTACATTGGTGTTAATTTTAACCTAATTTTAACATATGATTTACATTTATCACCTTTTGAATTCAGTTATTAATAATTTTATAAAGGTATGATTTTAAAAATATTTATATGATTTTTAAAGTAAATTGAAACGTATAAGAAATAACAGATCTAAAAGGGGATGTGTCTACTACAAAGAATATCATTGGCCAAGGACAAAAGTTTTCTCATTCTGACTATTAAAAGCATTCTGGCCTCAACATTAGTCTCTTTTAGCTTCTTTCTATTTTTTCATCAAAAGACACTATGCTTCTTTATATATATTCCTGAAAGAATGGAAATTGGTTTTAAATATATATTCTAGTACTATGGTAAAATGGAGATAAATAAGGCTAATAGAAAATATTTTTTTCTTTTTCTTATATGTATGCAACAATAACACCAAGCATCCCTATTTAACATTTGCCATATGTCTGAAGTACGTTCACTCATTTGATCCTCAAGAACTCTGAGACAGAGTTTATCTCCACTACACAGAGAAGAAAACTGAAGCACAGAACAGTTAAGTAACCTATGCAAGTACACACAGCAAGTAAATTGGGGAACGATGGCTTAAATGACTCCAAATTTCAGTTTATGGAAAGAAAAATCATAGGACACAAGTCTCACCAGGACTTTAACTATATGTTGCTAATAAAAAGTTAGAAACAACTGTAATTAAATTGATTGGTTTTTGTGACTAATTTATATATTTGTAGTGGTTAAATATGCTCTATTATTAAATATTCCAATATAATATCCTTAAACTATCCTTATGCAAATCCTTCTTATTTGACACTAACCATGTACATGAGCATCTCTATTTCTTTAAATATTTATATATATTTTTTTCTATCAATATATACGTATATGTATATATGCTGGTTTTCCTAATAAATGAAATGATAAATTCTTTCATATTATTATTATATCAATTTATAGTGTGCCTTCCTGATGTATTTCAAACAGTTAATATTTGGTTTTTAAAATATCTTTATTTTTTTAATGTCAAATGTCCAAACTAAATAAATTTGTTCCACAACAAAGATTTATCAATGGCTCAGCCTGTAGCATGGGACCAGATACAAATACCATTTAAGCACATATTTTATAATACAAAGTTATCACAAAACTATAAACTTGAAGTCAGACTGTGGAAATATAAGGTTAAAATTAAGGATTTTAAGAGGAAAAAATGCCCTGTGAAAATAAAAGTGAAAAAAGAAATACCAGTGTTGCTTCCTGAATAATTGCTTGTGAAAATGAAACCACAGATTTCTCCCGAAGAATTTCCTGTCATCTCAAGCTTAAATGAAGGTGAAATATACTTAGGGCATATACTTGGTGTATATGCGTTTGTGATTCAAATTAGCATCAATATTATTTTTTGTCAGTTGTGTTTTTTGTTTGCTTGAATGGCTATTGGTGGCATCTGTTGTGGGACCAATGAGAATAGGGACCTGGTGAGTCAAGGTTTTGACTTTTGTTGTTCTGAATGTGTGTGCTTATGATCTGTCATTCCACAGAAAAAGTTTCTTTTAAACAGAACAGACCCTACTGCTTTGGGAGTTTTGCTGTCTTAACATATTATTTTTAAAGTCATTTCAAGAAAAGATCCCTTTACCTTAAAAAACTAAAAATAGAACTATCTTACGACCCAGCAATCCCACTACTGGGCATATAACCTGAGAAAACCATAATTCAAAAAGAGTCATGTACCACAATGTTCACTGCAGCTCTATTTACAATAGCCAGGAGATGGAAACAACCTAAGTGTCCATCATCAGATGAATGGGTAAAGAAGATGTGGCACATATATACAATGGAATATTACTCAGCCATAAAAAGAAACGAAATGGAGTTATTTGTAGTGAGGTGGATGGACCTAGTGTCTATCATACAGAGCGATAAGTCAGAAAGAGAAAAACAAATACCGTATGCTACCACATGTATATGG
>RJWK010000502.1:83252-101429 GCA_004363435.1 Platanista minor | reverse complement strand
TTTGTGAACACATAGAGGGGTGGGATAGGGAGGGTGGGAGGGAGATGCCAGAGGAAGGAGATATGGGGATATATGTATATGTATAGCTGATTCACTTTGTTATAAAGCAGAACCTAACACACCATTGTAAAGCAATTATACTCTTAACAAAGGTGTTAAAAATAAATTAAATAAATAAAAAATAACAATTGTTAACTGATAAATTTCCCTCAGCTTCAGTTGAGGTAGTTGACTAGAATAAATTTGAGAGGGATCAATATAGTCATTGGGCCAACAGAATATGAGTTCAGAGAAAGCATGGGAAACTTCCATGAATGAGACTTAAGATCATAAAATCTTATACGTTCAGAGGAAAAGGCTACTGCAGAAAATTTAATTAAAAGCCAGATTTTCCTTTAGGAAAGGAGTCACCCAAAGCTGTTCTAACAAAGGTAACTAGCTGTTCTGAAACTCATAGAAGAGTCAGATAAGTATTAAAGATCTTGTTGCTCTTTACAACGAATATGAGATTTGCAACATAGATGACATTTTAAAGTCAGAAACTTTGCTACCTAAAATTGCCTACAGGAGGCAATATGAATGTGTTAAAAGAATGTAAGGAATAATGGGTTTTTAAAGCAACTTTAAAAAATCTCATCAATTTTCCTGACTTCCTGGATGAATACATTATTACGAATGATATAAAATAATCTTCAATCTGTGTTTCATCATTCTTTCTAACTCATTCTTGTTTGTATTTTTGTATTTAAGTTTTGGTTGATTAATGTTCTTTTTTAATAAGAAATGCACATTCATTTTGAGAAAGTATGTAAGAGCAGTGGAGTAGTTATTGAGTCTTAAACTGTGGTGTTGGCTATATCAGTTGAACATGCAGTGCTGTTTTGCTTGGTGACAGTGGAAAGGCAAAAAAGAGCATGAGAGAGGAGCCATCATGAGGGCTTTAGGGTGCTCCAGGCTAGGCAGTATTGGTTATGAAAAGTTACTACTGTGGAAATAAGTGAAGACCACTCAAATGAGAATGAGCAAAGGCTATTTATTCAGAGCTTGCTAGAGCAAGGGAACCACACATCATCACTTGTCTTTGGCAGAAGGTGGCAGAGGCTCAGAGGCAGACAGAAAAGTAGGAAAAGTTTGTAGTGGGAAAAAGGGAAGGCTTTGCATATGCCCTAATTGGAAGCTGTAAGCATGGAGAAACTGGATGAGGGCTAGCTAGAAGCAGGGCAACCTAAATAGGTTAGCAAAGAATATTTGACTTTTTCTGGTAGGTCCTGTGTTGGAAATGGGGGCAAAAATTAGATAAGCTGTCATTATTGATTAAATTTGGCTGTTTTGGGGTTGATTGCTGCTGCAGATTGTGGACAAATATTCTATTTTTATATATGGCCTTGTCATCATCTGTATATTCAGGCTCTCGTTACAGACATATGTCTCTGCTACCCCAAGTGCACATGTAATCAGCAGATGATTTCACACATGTGTTTACCAGAAATACCATGCATTCCATTGAAAAATTGTACTTGTAGACTTAGGAAAAACTGCAATGACTAATTGATTATGATTCTACTATATTAGGTATATCAAGCAGAATGAAATAGCAACAGAAGCCAACACCAGGGGAACTCTATAAAGAACAATTTTAATATTAAGATCATGACTGTATTTGTTTGTAGAAAGGAAAAAACAAAAATTATTTCTGAAGCCAAATTCTTCTCGTAAACAGTGTCTCCATTTAATTTCGTATTTCCAAAAATGTACTTAACATGCGATTATTATAGTTGAAACAATCTCTACATTTAGGTAATATTAACTAAGTATTAAAATTTTCTTTTTGTTTCAAATTGCATGTACTTCAATTTTAGTATATGCTTCTATTTTTTAAAACTAGATGGATACCACACTAATTTTTCCAAATTTCAATTTCCTGAATAATGGACTTTAACTGACATGAGAGCTAATGTATTCAGCTAAATTTATTAGACCCTCTAAATCTCCAATATTTACTTACAGTTTCCTCTGAGATTCTTTTCTTTGAGAAAATAAATTATGAATATGTCAAGCATGCTAGTTCCAACATTTAACAAGATAATAAATGGTCTTATAAAACAGCACTAAAGAAAAGAAATACAAAGCTAATCTTGTAATTCTGTTCTAGCAGTCAGGAGTCAAAGTTTTGATGTTCTTTCCTCTGCAGGTCACAAAGCATGAAGGACACTGTTATTCAAAAATGACAATCTGCCCATATATCTTTAAAAGAAACCCTCACTAAAGAATCTGGAAGAGAGGATTAATGTTAGGGTTTCCTTCAAAGTAGCTTAAAAGTGTTGATTTCATTTTTGTTGCCAAATTACTCAATCAAAACATCTTTACAGAGGACTTACTATGTTGAAGGTTTACTAGACTATATGGAAGACAGAAAAAGACCTAAAAACACACTCAACTACCCACAAAAATACAGAATAACAAAGAATGCTTGACTAAAAAGAAAAAAATAGCACTATATTAAACATATCAAATAAATGTGGCCTTTGCATCTCAGTTATAGTTCATTGTAAGATACATAATAGACTTTGTCTTCTAGCCCGTGCAAGATCCTGAGAGAAGTTATCAAAGTGTTCCTAATTTTAAAACCCCAAACTTGTAAGAACTAAACTTTTCTCAGTGGTCAAAGGATGAATCTAAGAAAAGAAAAGCAGCAACTTCTTTCTATTTCAAGTACTTAAAGAAGCTCTCCTACTGAGGTACATATTGTAAATTAAATTGTCAGCAAAACAATTTTTGCTGACAAAAATTATATTCTCTGGAAGAATATATTGGTATGGGTAGGAAGAGTAGAAATTTAAATCTGAAAAGGAACGCATTGAAGAAAAGAAAATAAAACAAAATATAAGTGGGTGTGAGAGTTTTCTTATAAGTAGAAAAGGCTGGTATACCACCAAATTGCTATGAAATATCCTATGTAATGTGCTTACTATGTTTTATCTGCTGTATAAATTATCTTAATTAAATTTAGTCCTATGATTGATTGTCTTCTGAAAGCTTAGAAAGATGTTCCATTGGAGAACTAATCTAGGGTTAGAATAATACTCAGTCAAAATGCACTAGCACTCACAGCATTTCTCTTGTAAATAACCCTTGAATATAAAGCATTCTTGGAATCCTGTTTTCTCAGCTCATGAACATGTTTTTTTAATGTGGAGAGAAATTTCTTTTGCAAGTAAATCATTAAAACTTTGGAACAAGCAGAGTAATTATAAAATAATTCAGGAGGTCCATCAAACTGTCTAGAGATTCCCCAAGGTGCTATAAGTCTGACAGCATTGGCATTTTTCTACTAGTCTAAGGAGAAACTGGACAGTCCTCAATATATGTACTATAATTAATGTTTTCTTTAAGAACCTTCTTTTCCTTATTACTTAACCTAAGTTGTTAACTGAGAGCTAAATAAATCAACTTGCATATGTTTTCCTCTTTCTTCTTTTTTCATCTCTCTACTTGACATGAATACATTTATATTAGTTTTCTTAAAATGTGTCTATTCATACAGAGTATTGTGACATGAGTTGATCTAAGTACTCAATTGACTCTTGAGTTTCCTTTGGAAGTTCAGGACTAGGCTTGAATGAGATTCTAATCCTATTATCATTGAAAAATAAAACTAAAAATGTTTGGGTTCTTGGTTTAAGGAAGAAAATAATTTTGATGGCTAGTAGCTCTATGAGGAAAAAATGCCTTCCTTTTCCAAATGCTTTTTCCCTAAGAGTCTCTAAAATTACTTCTGGTCTTTTGTAAAATATCATCCTGTTCCAGTTTTAGCCTCTAACCATGTGGTTGATTTCTAGGAAATTACTTGTCTCCAAGGGACCCAGAAAGAACTCACTGATCACTCATTCTGGGTCATAAGGTGTGTGCCAAGAGTATTACATCCTAACAAAGGATTTATTTTTTAATGTTTTCATGTACTGTGTGTTCACTATACACATATATTCTTTATTCTACATGGTAAACTTATTAAGTGGGTGCTGTCATAATCCTTTTATAGATGAGAAAACCAAGACCTAGAGAAGATAAGTTATTTATCCTAGGTTACAGAGCTAGTGAGTTACAGAATGGGGAAAGTGGGAATTTACCCTCAACATCTGTCTCCAAAGCCCATTTTCTTAAACAATATAATTTGTGGTCTCTTTCCCCCATATATGAGATATGGAAGTCAGACAATATGAGGTCCTCAAACAAACAAGGATTTCACAGAGGTGAAATCCAATTGACCTCCTAGCCCAGCTCTGCCAATTTTCATATCTGTGACCTTAGAAAAGTCAGTTTATCGCTTTCAAGCGTCCATGTTTCTAATGAGCAAAATGGGATAAAAATACCCACCTTTGAATGTAAATTTATACAGCCACTATGGAGAGCAGTATGGAAATTCCTTTAAAAACTAAAAATAGAATTACCATATGACCCAGCAATCCCACTACTGAGCATATACCCAGAAAAAAACATAATTCAAAAAGGCACATACACCCCAATGTTCATTGCAGCACTCTTTACAATAACCAGGTCATGGGAGCAACCTAAATGTCCATTAACAAATGAATGGATAAAGAAGATGTGGTACATATATACAATGGAATATTACTCAATCATAAAAAGGAATGAAATTGGGTCATTTGTAGAGATGTAGATGGACCTAGAGACTGTCATACAGAATAAAGTAAGTCAGAAAGAGAAAAACAAATATCGTATATTAACGCATATTTGTGGAATCTAGACAAATGGTACAGATGAACTGGTTTGCAAGGCGGAAATAGAGACATAGATGTAGAGAACAAACGTATGGACACCAAGGGGGGAGTGGGGGATTGGGATGAACTGCGAGATTGGAACTAACACATATACACTAATATGTATAAAATAGATAACTAATGAGAACCGGCTGTATAGCAAAGAGAAATCCACTTCGCTATATAGTAGAAACTAACACAACATTGTAAAACAACCATACTGCAATTAGAAAAAATACCCACCTTCACACAGTTGTGAGGATTATGTGTAATAATATATGTTAATTTTTTCTGTAAACGTTAACTTTTACTCTGAGTCTCAGAGCCAAGTAAACATTTTTAAATATTAATTTTTAGAATTAGCAGTATATAAGGTTACTTGGATTAGTGGGGGTAATGTACAGTGTTTTAGAGGGTGAGGGACATAGCATCATAAAACCTACGTGGAAATGATTCTTTCCACTGAATGGGTGAGAATATGAACTCTAGAAATGACTAGTTGATCCCAGAAGTCCAATAAACCTGATTGGATGTTGTCCATCTTTTGGCAAAGAGCCTCTGTAGTACAATGATTATCACCACATAGGAGGGATGGGGAAAACACCAAAAAATACATTCAGGAAAATACTTATTTATGAGTAAGTGGAATATTGGGTGACTTAGAATGGAGCAGTGGTCTCAAGGGTCTCAAAGTATGGTCTGAGAACCAGCAGCATCAGCATCACCAGGGAATACCTTAGACATACAAATTATCTGACTCAGCCCCAGACTGAATCTAAAGCTCTAGGTGAGGCCAGCAATTTGTGCTTTATTAAGACCTCTGGGGGCTCCCACTGGTATGGAGTTTAAGAGCACTGACTTCAAATCAAATTGTCTGTGTTTGAATTATAATTCTAACATGTCTCAGCTGTATGACTTAGGCAAGATATTTTATCTCTCTGCCCTTTTCTCTCTTTCCTTCTACAAAATGGGGATAGAATCATATTTGCCTCTTAGAGTTGTTGTGAGGAATCAAATTGTTAATATATGTAAAATTCTTAGCACAGTCCTTGCCATAAACTAAATACTCCGTAAATATTAGCTATTGTTACTTGAAAGAGATCTGTGCTGTGAAGAAGGGTTTCCTCTGCCCTCTGTCATTAGGTGTGAACATTTGAAAGGCCCTAGAAGTTATAATCTCTAAAGTTCATTCCTGTCCTATGAATTCCAATAACAGCAATTTCTATGCCATGCTTTATAATAGTACTTCTGACAAAACCTCTTTTCTTAGAGCCATTTAACTTATCTTTATGACATACAAATAAGCTTAAAATAATTTTTTCACAGATAGATTTTTGACAATACAGTAAAAAATATGAACCAGGCAGCTATGTAACTTTCTTCCCTTCACTCTCTAAATTCCTTTACTTTATCTGGCCTCTGTTCTTCATCTAAATCGCAGATGTATCCTAACTACTCACAGATTCTCAATACAAAACAATACAATTGTTCCCTCGTACAATCATTTGCTCTGCACTGATCTATGCTTTTGTTTCCCCAAATCTTTAAAATTGGGATATTTTGATGACTTTAAAGATTACTAAGCATGCTCACATTTCCCCATCTTATTTGAACAGTTTTGTGCACTAATACTCTCCTACAGATCCAGGTATCAAAGCTGAGTAAGCCCTAGAATTCGTTCCTGAAATCTGGTCTCCATGCATAACCAATAATTTCATTTAACTGTAATGAAACATGTGAAAGTATTATGCACAAATGACTATGGGAGCAAAAATAGAAGGAGCAACTCTATCTCAGAGGGTTAGTGCTAAAACCATCTTCCAGATGAGATATATGTGAAAGATGAATCAGAACTTGAGGTGGAAAGCCATTCTACATGGAAGAAACAAAATTTTCAGAGGCTCATGAATCTCACTAATCTTTAGAATTGTGTCTTTTGTGGCTGGAGAGATGGAACAGTGAGAGAAAGCCTGGAAAGGAAGTAAGAGATGGGAATTATGAAAGGATGTTACATCAACCTGCCAGGCCTGTATGGTTGATTTTATCCTAATTTTGCAGAAGAGGAAAATTAGGTCCATTGAACATAAATGACATAGAAAATAAACAGCAGAGCCCAAACTCGAGACCAGGTCTTCTCTCAACTCCCATCTAGTACATTTTCTACTACATTATATATCTAGTTAGAATTTCCTTAATCAAAGTAGTAAATTTCTAATTTAGATACAAGGCATTATACTCTGGTGTGACATGTTTTGAAGGGATTTTTTTGGGCAGAGTTCCTTTTACAGGTGACCCAATATTCTATTTACTCATAAAGAAGGATTTTCCTGAATGTATTTTGGTGCCTTTCCCATCCTAAGGCAACTAAAAGTGAAGACAAAGGGGAGAAAGGAAAGAAACTAATACTGATTGATTGTCTACTCTGAGCCAGGGACTAGGCTAGATATTTTCTATGTTATATTATTTGAATGCTCACAATAGTGCATTAAGTTAGGTATTATTTACCACTTTTTATAAATGAGGACTTTGAGATGTAAGACAGTTGCCCAAGTAACTTGACCAAGCTCATGCAGCCAGTTGAGTGGCAAACTGAGGTTCAAATCTGGGTCTGCTTGACCCAGGCCCAAATCATCTTATCAGCTTACCCAACTCTGCTTCTGATGAACAAGTTCAACATTAAGCTCAAAACAAGGCCAATCAGTAAGCTGAAAACATTGATGGAGGAAAGGTTTTAGGATAATGTCTTTAAGAAAGAACAGAGGCAAAGAAAGTAACGGGACATTTTCAATGCAATCATGTAAATAACCTTTCATTTTGAATAGATTTTGGACTCTAAGTTTACAGAAAGACTGATGAGAATGGATGGCAAAATAGGTCATGAGGCAGCATGAAGAAGAAACAATGAGTGAGTGGGAAGTGATGCACTGTGTAACAAGGAGGGAATGTAGAATCTCTGGTTCTTGGGGGCTTCTTTTGTCTGCTCAAATTATATTTGTTTTGTCAGTGTACCCAGCACCCTATACTCCATATTTCCCAAAGGATCCGTGTTCCAAATGGTCAGATTTTGTCCCAGAATCCCAAATAACTAAACATTTAAAAATTACCGTGGTTGGCCAAGCTAAGTTTTAGAATACACTGATACCTCATGAGAAGATGCTATTAATTCAAGCTCCTAAGCTGGAATCTCTTAGTGTCTGAGAGACTGCTCACCATCAGAGGAAGAGGGCTTCAATACCTGTTTGAGCCTAGTCCGGGCTTCTTCACAAATCTTGGATGCTTAAGTTAACCTTTCAATGTTTAGCTACCTTTCTTCAGGATCCTGATCTTAGAGGAATATCTTTGATAAATATTTATTGTACAAAGGTAGAAAGTGAGGTAAAAACTTTAGTTCTACCTCCCTAGTACTCATAAGGATCATATGTAGTCCTCTGTATTTATATTGTAAGTGGTTTAACTCACTGAAAACAAAAATGTTTGATTAATTGACTCTCTGGATATAATGTATTTACTTGGAATAACAACAAAGAAACTTATCACTATAGATTTTTATTAGCCGGAATTTTTGTTGGTAGATGAGCTATAAGCCACTTAGTCTAGGAAGTCACTTGGGATTATTTTTATTATTAAAAACAATACTAAAAAATATAGGTACATAATTGAGTGCCTACAGGCATTTTTCTACAGCAGAGTCAGAGAGTAAATACTTTGACTTTGTGAGCCACATAGATCTGTTGTAACTACCAAACTCTGTTGACACAAAAGCAAAGTACAACATGTAGGTGAATAGATGTGGCTGTGTTCCAATGAAACTTTATTTATGAAGAGTGAAATTTAAATATTGTATAATTTTTATGTATTATGAAATATTGTTCTTTAAAAATTTTTAAGCTATTTAAAAATTTTAAAACCATTCTTTGCTCATGGTTCACATAAAAACAGGTAGTAGGTTGGATTTACCTGTGGGCCATGGTTTGCTTATCATTGTTCTAGACATTTACCTTTTTCATCTCAAATTCTGTCATCCATCTCAAGGTAAGGTTTATTTATCTCTAGTGCATAGATGATGAAACTAAGTATCCAGAACACTAAACTGACTTGGACATCACATAGCAAGTAATTGGCAAATCTTTGAAATTTTTGTGACTTCTCTGAGTCTTAGTTTATATGTAAACTGGGGAGAAATACTTGCATTTATCGGGGTATTATAGGGATGAAATAAAATAATTTATTTATTCAAACGCTATTTAATCTTTCCTAGTGGCAGAGACTTCCCTGAAATTTAAAGTTCAGGGGATATACAATGGACGAAGCAGACCTTGAGCTTGCCCACATGAAGCTCACAAGTTTATAAGATATACAGTGAATTAAAAATTGTAATAAATGTGATGATTGCTCTGATAGAAAAAAAATGTAGGCCTAAGGGAAAATATAGCACAGGTGCCTATCCTAGGTTTTAGGAAAAGCCTTCTGGAAAACAGTGGTGTCAAATGGAGCCATGAAATTGGTCCTGAAGTGAAAAAGTGGGGAAAAAAGTATTCAAGGCAAGGGAAAGGCTACGGGTAAATCCCAGAGGTGAGAGAGTTAGCCCATTAAGAAAGCAAAAGGAGTTCGATATGTCTAGGAATAGAGAGCAGGACATAAAACAGAGTTCAAGAGATAATGCTAAAGAAGTAAGAAGACATTTGAAGACATATTAATAGGTATAGACATCATCCTAGGAACAAAAGGAAGTCCTGACAAGTTTTAAAGAATGAAGAAATAATATTAGACTTGCATTTTGAAAGGTCATCCTACTGTAATATAAAGAATGGATTGGAAACTGGTGAGAATGTGTCCTGGGAGACCGGTTAGAAAGTAGATGCTATGGTCCAGATGAATGATGGTGGTGGCTTGAATTAGAGTAATGGCAGAAGAACTTAAGATAAATGGCCAGATTCAAGAAACTTTAAGTAATTGGATTTATTTAAAAATATTTATTTCATATCTGCTTATTCTATCCACTGTTCTAGTTGCTGGGGACATAACAATAAACAAAACAGGTCAACATCTCTGCCCTATTGTAAGAATGATGGACAACGTAGAGTAAAAATTTCCAGGTTTTTGCTTCTAACAACTGGGTGGATGGTGGTAGCATGAACTGAGATAAGAAAAAATAGGAGAAACAGATTTGGTGTGTATTGATTAAAAAACTCTGACTAAAATTGTTTATAGTTCTTCCTTAGTGCATTTCCCCTAAGGCTATTTAGGACCAGAACCAAAAATAGACAGTAGGTTTATGGCTCTCTAAAACAGAGTCACTATTTTTTCAGCTTTCTCCTACCTTTTATACCCAGAGAATTAAAAAAAAAAAAATTTGGAGGAGAATAAATATATGACTGGAGTTACAGAACAAGAGCAGACAGATATGATATAAGCAGATATCAGAGGAAAGCTACTTATGTACCATCATGCCTCCTTCCCTGCCTTCCAAAATAGATTTTTTTCCAAGGTAACAGCTGTGCTGCTTTAAAATGGCTTATCTGGAGTTTTTATACACTAATTTAATACTGTACAGAATTGACAGTCAGAAGCTTGTGTTCTTGAGGTAGTCCCTTCATGCAAAGAGTTTCCTATCAAGATCTCCACCAGACCTACAAGGACCACCCTACCTCTTTTTTCTATACTCTAGGACCCCTTGAAAAAGGTTAGTACTACAGATAATTTTCTTCAGAATATATTACACATCAATATAGTTCAACTTCAGAATGTTTTTCAGATAGTGATTATTGTACCATCAATGTAAGGGTTTACAGAAGTAAATGTGTGTGTGTGTGTGTGTGTGTGTGTGTAGTTGGGCTAACACCAATAGCTTGTATTTTATGCTCCTTACATACATACAATAAACCATATCCATAAATGGTACTTTTAAAATACTCCAGAGCTGGAGGTACGGTCATTACAAAATATCCTAGTTAGGTAAATGGAGAAACTTAGCAATTTGATATCTTCATTTTTAAGAAAAAAAGTTATACAAAGAGTAAAATGATAAGTTTAGTTCTTGACAGAATGTTTGATGTGCCTGTGAAGTCTGCGGTGGATATGTCCACTAGGCTGTTGTATATACTTATCTGAACCTCAAGAAAGAACTTTGAGCTGGAGATAATAGACTTGGCAGTTATTCTCTTTGATATTTGAAACCATGGCGGTGAAATTACCTAGTGAATTTGTCTGGAGAAGTATTAGCATTTGATGGATGTGAAAAAAAGACCTCAGCAAAAGGAAATGAGGAAGAGCAGCTAAGAGGTAGAAGGCAAATCCAGAGATGGCAGTTGCAGAAGCCAAGGAAAACTGGTTTCAAGAAGGTATATTGCACCAAAAGCTTCATAAAGGGCCATTGCATTTATCAAAACAGAGTCAGTGTTGACCTTGACAAAAATGGTGTCAATAGTAAGGTTGAATATCTGATGCAGTGAGGAAAGGAATAAGTATGAAGTGAGGAAATCAAGGCTATGAGTATAATAGCTCTTTCAAGAAGTTTGGCCCATGAGGGGACAGGGAAGGGACTAATGAATTATTGCTTATTTTTCTGGGTATTTTTGTTTGTTTGTTTGTAGTTGGGAGAGACTTGAACATGTTCCAGAAGTGATAGAAAAGATTCAGCAGGAAGAAATTTTGAAGATTCAAAGAGATCACTAATAAAGCAGGAGGGGAAGGAATCTAGGAAGTAGATAGAAAATATATTTTCAGAATGGTACCCTTTGTTTACACTGAAATAACCGGGAAGTTGGAAAGTATGAATGCATGGTAGATATACCATGACTAGGTGATATATTTCCCTCTGAATATTTTTATTTTGAAGTAGGTAAAAGTAAGCAGAATAAAGTAGGATGGTCCGGTTGTAGTATTTAGTATTTAGATAATCATTTTGGAGAGGAGGATAGTATGTTGTTGGACAGGAGAAGAAGCCAGATAGATGTTGGTGATTATGAATTAATATTGACATTAAATCTGCTTATTTCTAAGATAATGAAGTCCCTAACACAAGTATATGGCAAATATGTTCTCCATAAATATTTCTATGGGATGAGTAAGTAGCCTCTAGTATACATGTCTGTATGTATCAATATATGTACATGTGTAAATACACTTATATAGATACACACATGTAAAAATAGTGAAATATATACATATATATCCTTCTGTACCCTCACCATACTTTTAAAGTATATTGTTTATTGTGTTCTTTGTACAGTTTTACTCTATAAAAAGACTTCATATATAAGGAGTTGATCAGGAAAAATTTTTCCATAATTTTATTATTTTTTGTTGCTTAAGAATGAAGACAGTTCAGAATTATTATTGATGTTTTTCTGTGAATTTCTGTGCCTACACATTATTTCACTCTGATACAGAATTTTTATATTTACCTCTAATATATGAAGATATTAGTCAAGTGATTACCAGTATAGGTATTAATGAATTATTTTCAAATTTCACTTTGCTCAGTGCTAAAAAGAAAATATTGACTATGCAGTGCATAGACTGTAAAGGCATAAAAATAATAGAAAGCCCAGAATCACGTGTGAACAACTACCAAAAGGAAAAGATATCTAAGATTACATGCATTATTTTAATTAAGGGTGCTTGAAAATACATAAGGCTTCCTTTGAATAATAAGCATCTACAGATGAGGTATGATTAGAAAATGCAATTTCTTTTACAGGTTCAATTAAATCAACTTCATTTCAATAATGGTGAGTGATAAGAGAAAAGCTATCAGAATCGTACTTTGAGTCATCATTCAAAGAATTTTTTTTCTTTTTTTTTAGTTCTGCAATGTGGTTTACCAGATAATGACTACAGGGCTTAAAATTAATGGAAGAAGTTTAAGAGTAGTTAAATTATGTCTTAATCAGGCTATGATTTAATGTTACTGGTGGATTTAAAGAATTTTCATTCATTCACAAAAGACAACCATCCCTGCCAGTCAGACTTAAAATTAGTGAGAAATGAGCTTCAGAAGTTAGTGTGTATCTCATATGCAAAGAAGAACTTATACAAATAATCTATAACCCATTGACCTTAATTTTTTCCTTTCTCATTAAATTTATTTTTAGTTTAAGGCTTTTGACTGGATAATATTTCAATTAGATTATTGTTGCCTCTTTTTGTTGTTGTTGTTCCAGACAAAATCAGAATGATTAGAGTTATGAGATGTAATACAAGGTAAAATGTTATATTCTTATTTGTCATCAAGTACACAAGGCTTTCAGTATTTTTTTTTAAATAGAGGCTAGCATTTATTTAAAAATTTATTTCAAATGCAATTTCAATATTCATTTATCTCTAGGCAGCTAAGATACAGCATTCAACTTTACCCAAGTGTCTTTCATTATAGAGAGGTGTTTATTTTTCTAATATGGTTTTATAGATATGTATATTTGTGCCTATTATACTTACTTTACATAATCACTGACATTTGTCAATCATGTCTTAAGGTTCAAACCTTTACATTAAATAAACATTTGCTGAAAAGTTATGTTAAGTATTATGCTGACTTCTGAGGAAACAACATAGAAAAGACATGTTCCCACATTTTAAATATATGTATACATGTAATTAAAGCTACTTTATTAAAGTTACTAGGCTTTCACACTGTTCAAAGCTCATATTGACTCATGAATCACCCTTTGGAAGCAAAGAAGGAGTTCTTTTTCTTAACCATGTCTTTCTTCTACTTCCTTACCATCTATTTTTCTACTTTTTAAAGTTTTAGGGAAAAATATATTACATCACCCCAAAATGCTAACGTGATACTAAGTACAAAGGTAAGCACATTGTGTATAGTCCCATTTAACTTTTAAAAACAAGACATGTATATTCTAGTTATGAATGACAGGTTGGAGCTTGAAGAGGTTGTGTAATTTTAAGTTTAGCATAGCTGAGAATTAGCATATCTGGTGCTCAGACACAGGTTTGACTGGTAGAACCTTTTACTGCTCATGATACATTCGTGTGCTCCTCCACATCTCACAGACCTTTTGCAGTCGAAGGTAACGTGACTAGTTCTAAACTAAATAATGTACAATGAGTAGATGACATCTAGGTCAATTCTGAGCCACAACACTTAATAGTCAGTGAGTGGTCCTCCACCTCTTTCACTTCACCTGTCTTGTCAACCAACAATGTTCCCAATGGAGGATTCTGAGGTTTCCTGAGGCCCCAAGTGACCATGTGGGACAGAAACCCCACTGACCAATATGGTTGTGCTAAACCACTGAGATTTAGAGCTTAATTTGTTATTGCAGCATAACCTAGTCCATAACTCTAGCTTGTGACATAATTAATAAAGTTTCAAAATCATTGCTCTTAATCTAACTGCTATTAACAGTTGTGATTTAATGGGAAAACAGTCCAAATACAACTTAATATATGATTTCATTTCTCCTACAGTCTGAAATTAGAAATCAAACATTGGTTTCATTTTCATATACAAATTCTGAGTTGGTAGATTTCCTGTAAGGTGGTAATGACAAAGTTAAGATTCACAGATAAGTAATATCAATGTTACTGTGATTTGGTAAAATGCTTAGTAGTTAAAGGTTACAACAATTTAAAGTGAGATAGCTTTGCACATTTTTACTTGCCCACCTAATACAACTTTCATCAATAATTTTGAACTTAATTCATTTTAAGTGTACATATTGTTTTTGTTTAGGAGAAAATAATAAAATATTCCTGGCAGTATGTGATATGATTCATATATTTTTCTTATTTAAAAATAAACTAACTCAACTAATTCTTTAAAATGTCTTCTAAAAAAAAATAAACCAATGGGACCAAATGAAACTTAAAAGCTTTTGCACAGCAAAGGAAACCATAAACAAGATGAAAAGACAACGTTCAGAATGGGAGAAAATATTTGCAAATGAGACAACTGAAAAGGATTAATCTCCAAAATGTACAAGCAGCTCATGCAGCTCAATATCAAAAAACCAAGCAACCCAATCTAAAAATGGGTGGAAGACCTAAATAGACATTTATCCAAAGAAAATATACAGTGACAACAAACACATGAAAGGATGCTCAACATTACTAATCATTAGAGAAATGCAAATCAAAACCACAATGAGGTAGCACCTCACACTGGTCAGAATGGCCATCATCAAAAAATCTACAAGTAATAAATGCTGGAGAGGGTGTGGAGAAAAGGGAACCCTCTTGCATGTTGGTGGGAATGTAAATTAATACAGCCACTACGGAGAACAGTATGGAGGTTCCTTAAAAAACTAAAAATAGAACTACCATATGACCCAGCAATCCCACTACTGGGCATATACCCTGAGAAAACCATAATTCAAAATGAGACACGTACCCCAATGTTCATTGCAGCTCTATTTACAATAGCTAGGACATGGAAGCAACCTAAGTGTCCATCTACAGATAAATGGATAAAGAAGATGTGGCACATATATACAGTGGAATGTTACTCAGCCATAAAAAGAAACGAAACTGAGTTATTTGTAGTGAGGTGGATGGACCTAGAGTCTGTCATACAGAGTGAAGTAAGTCAGAAGGAGAAAAGAGATACCGTATGCTAACACATGTATATGGAATCTAAAAAAAAAAAAGGATTCTGATGAACCTAGGGGCAGGACAGGAGTAAAGACACAAATGTAGAGAATGGACTTGAGGACACGAGGAGGGGGAAGGGTAAGCTGGGACGAAGAGAGAGTGTGGCATGCACTTATATACACTACCAAATGTAAAATAGCTAGCTAGTGGGAAGCAGCTGCATAACACAGGGAGATCAGCTCAGTGCTTTGTGACCACATAGAGGGGTGGGATAGGGAGGGTAGGAGGCAGGTGCAAGAGAGAGGAGATATGGGGATATATGTATACATATAGCTGATTCACTTTGTTATACAGCAGAAACACACAACATTGTAAAGCAATTATACTCCAATAAAGATGTTTAAAAAAAATAGTGTGGAAAGAAAAATGAATAAAATAAATTAACTCAATTAATTCTTTAAAATGTCTTCTACTTTCTTGAAATACAATACTATAATTGTGTGCATATGAATTTTCTGCTAAAATATATTTAACATAATTTCATGTCTTCCAGTACAGGGCTTTTTTGAGGAAGAGTTTAAAATTTTAGTTATCAAGTATTTATGATGTCATTTAATAATTGATAAAGGAGTTCCTAAACAACTTTGACGTTCTGTTCAAATCAGACTTTTAAAAAAATCAGTATTTTCTCTTGTATAAATTATCTATTCATATTAAAAGTAGGTACAAATATTTAAGAACGATCAGATTTCCCCTAATATGATTTACATGATTGTTAATCGCAACGATGCCTTAAGTATTTATCAATCATTTCTTTGGTATTATATAAATTACTCTCATATCATCCCTCATGAAGTTAAAAAAAAAAAAAAAACAAGGCCTAGAGAATTAGTTTTAAGGACACATGGATAGTGACAGAGCTAGGGTTAGAGTCCATTTTCCCTGACTGATACCTCACTGATCATTCTACTCTATTTTGTTCAATCATGTATGAACTCTCTTTAGGTGATGTTTAAAATGCTTAATATAATAGTAATGTCTTCAAAACCTCATATTTTTTCCTTGATCTATCTCTAATTGTTACCTATATGTATAGTAGTAAATTTTTGCATAGACATTTCAAATACTCTTATTAAATGATTTTATGTATTTTTCCTTTGTGATCTGGTGGTAATTCATCGAAGAATGTTGGAGAGTCAAAAAATTCAACATATGACTGTACAATGGATACTTAAATATTTGGAGATATAGACATGACTAGCTTTACAATTCCTTTATTCATTCAATGAATGTTCCTTTAACATTACTGTGAGGAACAAACTGTGGAAGGTACTGGGTATATAGTGAACAGCTGCCCTCAAAGAACTTATATATATAATCAATGGTTATATAAACAAACAAGTAACTATATACATATATTAATAAAAGTCCTATACAAGTAATAAACAGAGAACTCAGAGAAGAATGTTAGGGGAAATAGGAAGAATCATACATGGAAGCTTGACTAAGAAGCTCAAAATTAAACTGAGGCTTAAAGGATGAGAAGGAGTCAGCTCCACAAATAATTGGAAATAGAGCACGTTTATTAGTGGGAAAATCATATGGGAATTTGTAAAGGCAGGGAAGACCTTCGACTGTCCTGGGAAATGAAAGTGACTGAGAGGGAGAATGGTTCAAAGTGAGTTTGAACACCATATCGCCACAGGCCTCTAGGATGCTGGCTGGTATTGTGAGTGTAAACAAGAAGCCTGGTTTTAATAGAGAAAGAAGAGATAGGAAAGGGAACAAAGAAAACTCAGCCAAACTTATGGACTTCAAAAGGAGAAAAGAAAAAGAAGAGAGCTCATTGTCTAGAAAACACAGAATAAGATAATAGAATAAATGAAAATATATTTGAAATTATAATAACTATAAATAGGTTAAATCAGTTGAAAGAAAATTTGTCAGACATGATTTTTTAATTTCAAGAAATGTAGTTATATGCTAATTTCAAGTTATACAAAATATTATGAGACAGAAAACCTGAAAGTAAAGAGATTTTTTTTAATAAAAATGATATACCAGACAAATATTAAAGAAAATTGATGTAGGATTATCAACACCAGGCCAAATAGACTTTAAAACTCAAATATAGAGACATTTAATTAGAGGATTATCTCATAAGGGTAAAAGGAAAAATTATCCAGGAAGATATAGAATTCCAAATATGTTAGCACCAACCAACATATGTACAAAATAAAAATGATCCAATTGTAAGAAGGAATCAATACATCCACAATCACAATGTAGGATTTTTAACACACTTTTCTCAGAAAGTGAGAGATCAGAAATTATCTAAGGGTACACAGAAACTGAGAATAACTTGGTACAGGACAAGAACTAGGACAGAAGGTGGAGTGAATAGATAGAATATACCGAGATGATGGAAGCTTATGCCCTAGAGAGGATCGTCAGTTTACTTCTAGAGGAGTTGGAGAATAATGGACTCAGGAGATTATTTTTAACGCATTAGAGTGGATGTGCTGTGCTAATGCAAGGGGCAAATTTTTTTTTTTTTTTTTTTTTTTGCGGTACGCGGGCCTCTCACTGTTGTGGCCTCTCCCGTTGCGGAGCACAGGCTCCGGAGGCGCAGGCTCAGCGGCCATGGCTCACGGGCCCAGCCGCTCCGCGGCATGTGGGATCTTCCCGGACCGGGGCACGAACCCGCGTCCCCTGCATCGGCAGGCGGATTCTCAACCACTGCGCCACCAGGGAAGCCCGCAAGGGTTAAATTTAATATCCCACGGTCATTTGTGTACATGGTGTGTTTACCAAATTTCCCATTATTCCTCCATATTTTCATCAC
>RJWK010000502.1:47551-83152 GCA_004363435.1 Platanista minor | reverse complement strand
TAGGCAAATTATTTCAGTCTTTCACCCCTATTTCGTTATCTGCAAATTGAGGTGATAAGATCAGACAGCTAAGATTTCTTTCACCATTTGCTTCTCTGTAAGTTTATGTAAAATTTTTGACCTTATGGGGATTAGTTTTGTAACTTATAAATATATATTTAAATTATATATTTCACAAGGATATGTTGCCTAGCAATTAATTTTTTTCCATTAAAAAAATGCAGACAAATAAAGCTATCTTATTTATTACATGAATGCCATAATATAGATCTGAAATAAAACCTCAGCACTTCTTAATCTACCTAAATAAATGAAAGAGTTCACTACAGCCTGACCCAGTTTGTGTCCCCAATCTTCTAAATAAGTTGAATGGAGGGGCACTGGATTCCCCTGTCTTCTTTAAAAATGATACATTGTTAGCTGTTAGCAACTTATCATACATGAAAAGAAAAATAAAACAGGCACATAACTAAGTATAGCCTTTTGATGCCATTTCCACTAAATAAATGGCATTTTAAATGGAGAAAACTGTATTTCTATTATTTGATACATTTTTCCGATTGTTAAAAATTAACTGAATGCTTTAATGAGATTTTCAGAATTGCTTTTATTGCTTTGTTCTCAAGTTTGCTGAATGTCTTCTTATGTTTCTTCTTATTTATGTATGTACTTTGTTATAAACCAGTTATGATCTCTCATTCATATATACCTTTTCGAGAATTTCTATATAGAAATTTGGTAACATTATAGACTTATATGTAAATCTGATTATGTCAGTACCTCGTACAAACATCCTTTATTGGATTTTACTTTATACAGTGCTGGTTCTTAAAGTCTGATCTCTCAACCACCTGCATCAGAATCAGCAGGGGCGCTTATTTTAAAATGGTGAATTCCAGCATCTCTATGCAGATCAACTGAGTTAGAATCTTGTGTGAGTAGGGTGGATGGAAGGGCATGGTGGCGAATTTGCAGTTTAAAAAGTTTCATGGGTGCTTCTTATGCAGGTAGACCAGCCACCAAGATATTCTGGTCTGCAATACAAAGTCTGAATTCTTTTCTATAACCTACCAGGCCCTTCATACCCTTGCTCCAATCTATATTGTTACCATCATTTCTTAGTAAAATCTGGCAGGTTTGCTGGTAAAATTAAATGAAATCATGTATATTCACAGTATTAACGAAAGTTCTGGCACATAGATTTTCAATTAATACTCCTTTAAAACCCATAAATTTACCATATCATCTCTTTATCTAACTAGTTTCTTTGAAAAGAGTGAAAAGAAATATTATTCAGTGAGGCGTAGATAGTATAATGTTCCTATTTTCTCTGAGGAGCTAAAAATACAAAGAGAGCACAAACTTCTGAAAGCAAAGGAAGCAGGATTCCTGAAGCTTATGGAAAGATGCCTTCCCCTGCATCTCAATCAGCAACTAGTGACAGGCTTCGCTGAACCCCAGCCTTTACACAAGCTCTCCTCCTTGTGGAAGAGACTGCTCAGCTTGTTACCAAAGAGGTACCCCTTCAAGGGCCTGAGAGTGGGCTCTTGACTAACACTCAGAGATGAATTGTCCGAGGAGACACATGTACTGACAAAGTGAAAGACTTTATTGGAAAGTGATGCTCGAGTGGAGAGCAGCAGGGTAAGGGAACCCAGGAGAACTGCTCTGCCTGGTGGCTCGCAGTTTTGGGTTTTATGGAGATGGGGTTAGCCTCCAGGTTGTCTCTGGCCATTCATCTTACTCATGCCTATGTTTTGTTCAACTCAGGGCCCTTCCTGGTGGCGTGCACATCTCTCATTCAAGATGGATTACAGAGTGAGGGTTTCTAGGAGGTTGGCTGGACATATTATGGGCTGGCGTTTTCTCCCTCTTTTTGGCCCCTCCCAAATTCTTCTGGTTGTTTTTGGAAGCAGCTTGTCAGTTCCGTGTTACATAAGTTGTCTCACAACAGGGACCTCCTTTTTTAAATTTCTTTTTCTTTTTATTTATTTATTTATTTATTTATTTATTTTTGGCTGCATTGGGTCTTCGCTGCTGCACATGGGCTTTCTCTAGTTGTGGCGAGCGGGGGCCACTCCTCGCTGCAGTGTGCGGGCCTCTCATTGCAGCGGCTTCTCTTGTTGCAGAGCACAGGCTCTAGGCATGTCGTGAGACATCTTATGCAAGTGGTTATTTTCGTGCCTAGCCAGGGTAGGAGGTTTCAGTCCATGGTACGCTAATAAGTTCACAGCATCTGTGGAAGTGAGCTGCCCAGAAAACATGGAGTTTGTCATGGCAAACATGATGGTTGATTAAAATCCACCTCAAGTTCTACAGAATAGCCACAATAAGCTCTTTAGACAGCCCCAAGCTTTTGTTATTGGATTAAATCCCTCAATACTTTCAATACCCCTCAGTAACCAACCACAACTTTTAAAATTCAAGAGAATAAGTTCCTGCAGATAAGGGAACCAAGACCCATAGAGGTACAGGGAATAAATCTATACATTCCAAATTGAAGGTCATCATGTTTTTAACAACATACATTCCAATACTATGATCTTAGGTGATGGTGGCAACATGGAAACACAAATTACCAATTATCAGACAAAGTGAAGAAATGAAGACCTTATTTTTACCTTTCCAGATCAGGCTTTAGAATGGTATCAGCTTTTTTCCAGATTAATTTATTATTAATCATATATTGTTGCTTTAAAAAAAAAGCTTATTTTTTTATTATTATTATTATTTTTAGCTTGTCAAGACATCTCAGTGTAAATGGAATATCTTTCTCCTTTATAAGGAACTCATTAACAAGAGCAGAGATCTCTTACAATTTAGTCATCTTCTCCAACCTTATTTTCCTTTTCTCCTTTAAAAGAATCCTCCTTCCATCAAAACTGATGTAGTGTTTGGAATCAGAACTTGCATTTGCCTTTTCATCTTGCTGAGAGTGCTGCCTTCAGATTTCCCTACCTCTCTAAATTGTCTGCTTTCTTAAGGTCCAAAAGAAATGAAATTTCCAAGAAGTGTTTTTGGGCTCTTATTGTCCATAATGATCACTGTTTTTTCGTGTCACTGCTTTACTCATTTGACCTTTTGGATATATCACTTTGAGTGCTCTTTTTGTTTTTCTTTGTTAATATCTTGGCTTCCAACCCATAAACCCCTTGACTACAAGACCTGCTTCACATTGTTAGCACTTACTCCAGGCCTCTTGAATCGTAGGTTCTTTATATAAGCACTTCTTCAAAATAAATATCTCTAAGATGAAGTGTTCTAGAATTAATTAATTATAAAATTAAAGATCATATCACCCTGGTTAACGATAATAATATTAAAAAATTCTTGAATTGTTGGTCTATGTTGTTCTGGGCGACATCCTGGGATGTTTGAGAATCAAGGAGCTGTAAGAGTCCTGTCTTGCAAAGAAGGAGAGAAAAATCATGGAAATTCTAGAACTAGACTGTGTTCTCTCTTTGTGCAAGTCCTTATTTATTGATATATATATATGTATATATATATTTGGATTCAACTGAACAGTAGCATCTAGTTCAGAGAAAGTTGGCATGAGAAACTTATCAGGAGTATAATCACAAATCAAAGGATCTAAAGCTATTGTGGGTTTCTTTTTTTACTATTTTTTTCACTATTTTAAAAATGTCAAGTCTCACTCTGTAGGATGTAGTCTACAACAACATTTATTACATTTACAGCTAGAAAAGAAACTGCATTAATAATATACTTGCATACAGTAAGGGTCACATATATTTTGGCCATCATTCAAAGCATCTCTAAATAGAAGCAGCAAGTTTGAAAGAATAATTGGTTTATTTTTTCATTCTCATATTTCCACCTTTCTCTATTGCCCTTATTGACTCTACATTATAGAAACATGATGTCATTATATTTCTATGTTAATATTTTTGTGAAAAAAATAGAATAATATTCTAAAAATACTATTTTTAGAAAAGTAAAGTTTTACCCAATGTTCAAATCTATAGTAGAATGGAGGTTTACTTTACTTTTTGTTGTTGTTTATTTTAACTAGAACATACAGAAGGAAGTGATTATATTAATTTATATCAAAATGATAATATTAATCTATTAACTAAATAATTGACTTCGTACAGGATTGAATCCATTACCACCAAAATATCCTTTGTTTAATGATTGGGTGTTAAGAAGAAATGCTGTCTTTATCCTTTACTGAAGCACTGTTTTATTAAATTCTTAAAGAGCAAACTAAAACCACGTTATTTTGCATGTACAGATATCCAGCATTATGCTCTGAAAAGACAGTCTCTAAAAATAAGCTATAAATAGAAAACCATTGACCTCTCTGTCTTATTGCATTATGTATATTTGATGCATGTTTCTTTTGCATTATTACAAACTCTGCTAAATCAATTCTCTAATCTTTCTCCCCATGATTAATTACTTTGGATAATTTGCCAGGTGCCTGATTTAGTAAACATACAGTTACCCTTTTAAAAATAAACAACCCCTACCCTGTTTGCCATACCAGAGCTGTTAGCGTTACCTGCAACAACGGAGAATTTGATTTCTGTTGTGTTAGGGATGTGGGGAGAGCTGAGGGAGGGTTAGCTAACTCTGCTTACCCAAAGAGGTGAATTTTTCTTTCAAAGAAACTTTCATGAAATATACACAAGATAAACAATAAAATATATATTTTTAACATTTTAATTTTATTATTATGGTGAAGATATGTAAAATTCAACTAAGCAACTCTGTGTAAGCTGATGGTACAGCACATGATTTGCATCAAATCTGCTTTTTATTTTTCCTATAGGGTATACAGTCCAGCACAGTGCCTTCCCCACAGAAGGAATTTTCCCAAGGAAGCCTTTTCCGATCCCCTCAGATGCATTAGCATCCCTGAATACCTTTTCATAGCACCATATAACATTTAACTATTAAATAATTATAGTCAATATCTATTTCCTCTCATGAGAAAAGCCTGAAAATCCCCAGCAGCTAACATAGTCTCTGACATATTAGCAGTGCCCAGTAAATATTGATTTAATACTAGAAATGCCTTCAAGCTGTATGAATATGGATGGATGGGTTATCACGGATAACTGTTTGGTAAGTGTTCATGTTTTAAAGTATTTTTACTCAAGTTTTAAAGTTTTAGTTCAAGTTTTAAAGTATTTCCCTTAGCCTTGTTCGAAGAACTCAAAGTTGGAGTAATAATAACTTACAGTCTCCTAAGATAGATACCATTCATTATGCATACGAGCTGATCCTCCTTGCTTATTACCCTCACTCTTCCAGTTGCGTTTGATACTTATCTAATCAATGCTGTTTATTGTAAGAAAAATGAGAAAATATTTAATTTGTTAAGGGCATCTCAGAAAATTTTTTTTTATTTCATAAATCTCTACATCCATTTTTCTAGGCTCAGGAAAGCATGAGACTTGACGTGTCAAAAGTTATAATTCCTGATAGTCTTACTTGTGATCTTGATTTTAACTATGTCTGGTAGGTATAATCAGCCAATGATTATTTCTTAGAATCATGTATTCAAGTTGGATAAATGTTGTCTCAGTGGCCACTGGTATTCCTGATTTGTTAACTTGTTGAATCCCCCCTAGTTTGGAGGGATTGGAAAGGAAAGAAAAAAAAAATGCAATGTAGTGTGAGAGTCCATATTCTGCAGCCAGAATGTCTGGCCTCAAATCTCAGAATTACCAAGTACTACCTAAGTGGCCTTGGGAAAGCTACTTAACTGAGCAATACTCTGTTTTTTCTCATCTGTAAAATAGAATAAGGCTATTGTGAGAATTAAATGAACTAATTCATGTAAACAATTTAGAATAATGCCTGACACACGGCAAGAGCTCATAAATGTTGCCTGCTATTGTTATTATTATTATTAATACTGTGCTGAAGTTACTTATTAGTGAAATATAATAAAGATACTTAATTTTTACTTTGTCAGTCAACACATACATATAGCTCTTTGCAAATTACTACTAAACATGGTATAAAATAAAAGTTGGTATCTTAAAGTGTCTTTTTTCAGTGAGCTAAGACATATCAATATACAGTGGTCCCTCTCTAAGAACAACACAACTAACATAAAATACAACTGGGTTATAGAGTCAAAACTATGACTAAATGCACTAAAGAATAATCACTAAAAATACCAGTAACTTGATTATTTCCAAGTTAATCTGTAAATATGTTTTCTCTGCTACAATTTAATAACAAATGTGTGATAACAGTCACTGAAAGAGAAAAGATATCTTAACATTTAAAAAAATTATATCAGATACTTTGTGGTCTGGGAATAGGAAGTAAGCATTCTATTTTAGTGATAGATTTCCATTTCTTTGCCTAAGGCTCTCTTCAGCCATGGACAACAGTCCAGATGGTTAAAGATTTAACAACTCCATGAAGCAACCCTCATCCAGTGACTAATGGGAGCTGAGGAAACAAGACCCAGATCCCTTACTCTTTTTAAGAGAAAATTCTGAGGAACCTAATTTATACTGGTTCTCAGGTTTGACCCAACAGGGTTAAGCTCTGGTCACCCACAGTGGTAGGTGACTTGACCAAATGCTTTCTGTAGGCCTTCTTCCCTTTCTTGTCTCTCCACATTCTGTTACCCTCACCTCTCAGTGAACTACTTGTACTCAAATTTTGTGTCAAACAAAATTTCTGGGGGAAGCCAAAGTAAGGCTCATGATAAACTTGTGTGGTCAGAGTTTAGACCAAGAACACATAGAGGGGATGGGCTTCCAGCAGGAGCAGAGGCTGGAAAGAAGGATAGAATCAAGGAATTTGTACTGCTCATCAATTACTTTATTTCTAGCAGAGGCGGCCTTCTTAGTTCTTTAATGCCCTGGCATTCACAGGTGGTTAGTGTACCTTTGTAAAAAAATATACCTTTATCTGTTTAGGAAACAAATTAGGGGGACATGTCTTTAATCAGCAAATTAAATCACTGTGGAGACATACCACCTATATACCTCCTGTCTTTAATTCATATTCCATCAATTTGCCACCATATCCAAGGGGTGCAGCGAGCTTTTGTATGGTCTGTCAACTGCAGCAGCTCTGCAGTGAAAACATGTAACAGCCCCCAAACCTCTTGTCCCAGGGTTCTTACTCAGCCCTCAGCAGCTGTAGGAGACATGGTGGTGACTGAAAAAGTAGTTTCTCAGGGTGCTGGAGAGAAAAGGACTCTATCTTCCTGTGGTATCCAGAGCCATGGGTGCTCCACTGCACAATGATGCTGGATCTCCGAGTTTACCACTCTTGGTCTTTACGTTTACATGTACTGTTTCTGCACTAGGCCCATGGGCCAGACAGGATCAGTCACAAGGAGTTCGTAAGAAAAGCCACAAATTTTAGGAACGAAATATCCCATATATTTTCCTTGATTAAAATCATTCTTCTCCTTAAAATGAATTTTCCTCTAAGTAGCTTTTGGAATTCTTCATTGATTTTTCAAAACCTTTGCTATCAGTAAATTTCATTTGAGACTACCTCAATCCATCAAAACTAGTCTAATATCTCTGAAATCTTAAGAAGGAAAGGGTGGGGTCTTGAACCATTTCTTTCCTGGAAGCTTAGGGATTCTATAATAATATCCCCATCTTTTTCTCCCTCCCCCTACTATTGAGCTTCACAAGTGTGTGTGCAGAACAGTGGAAACAAGGTCTTTGGCAAGGCCTCTTAAACATCGCATCAAAACTCCACAGGACTTCCCTGGTGGCTCAGTGGTTAAGAATCCACCTGCCAATGTAGGGGACACGGGTTTAATCCCCGGTCTGGGAAGATCCCACATGCCACAGAGCAACTAAGCCCATGCGCCACAACTATGGAGCCTGCGTTCTAGAGCCCACAAGCCACAACTACTGAAGCCCATGTGCCTAGAGCCCGTGCTCCACAACAAGAGAAGCCACCGCAATGAGAAGCCCACACATCGCAAGGAAGAGTAGACACCACTCACCACAACTAGAGAAAGCCAGCTTGCAGCAACAAAGACCCAACGCAGCCAAAAATAAATAAAAAAAAACTCCACAGAAAGCGCCCTCAAGATAAATTAGATTGTGGGATTAACATATACACACTTCTATATATAAAATAGATAATCAACAAGAACCTATTATACAGCACAGGGAACTCTACTCAGTCTTCTGTAATCACCTATATGGTAAAGAACCTGAAAAAGAATGGATATATGTATATATATAACTGAACCACTTTGCTGTACACCTGAAACTAACATAATGTTGTAAATTGACTATATCCCAATATAAAATAAAAATTAAATTAGTTGGCAACAAGTGGAAGTTTCTTCCAAGGTGATTGTGTGTCTCTACTTCCATATGCAACCTTTACAGGGCAGACCCTGTTAGGGCTGAGGGAGCAGTTGTAGCATTTAAGTTTTGCTCACTGGTTTCTGTGATGTGTGGGTTTGATATGAAGTGATACTTTTTGTGGGGATATATTAGTCCTTGATTTTCTAAGAAAGTTTTATTTTCAAGTCATTTTTTCCATAAATAGACTTACCAGATTATAGATTTTTGAGTTGAGCTTTGGATACTATCAATTTTCTCAAAGCTAAAAAGGAGCGATAGAAAGGAAGTGGCACAGACATTTCTGTATTTTGGGAGGTGCATGCGAAATATAGTTTGAATAAGTAACTGAATAGGTCTAGCTATAATGTAGGGAATGGTTACAGGAGACATTTCAGTCAACTAGGGAGTTTGTGGAGTGTTCCAGATGAGCGATAATTAGAGTCCTAATACTAAACTTTAGCCATATTAGAGGTATATAGATTTTGTGCATTAATTTTGTGTAGTACCATTTAATTTCTCCTTTTTCTGGTAAATTGGTTGGGTATGTCAGGAGTATGTCCTTGCTTCCTCTCCCCTACTGACATCCCAGCTCTGGAGAGGGGTCCTAGATACTGGGAAGCTCTGCTCATCTCCAGAGAGATCCACTGAGTCCCCTTGCCCATGGCTGGCTTCCCTGAAGTTTTTTATCCACAGGGCATTTTTTGCTAAATAGGGGGTTTTCTACTATACCATAAAGGGACATAAAACAGAGTCAGGTCACTTCAGGATGAACATTACAGCCTGAAGGGCACCATGCACCACAGAATCACGTCATGAAGGCCCTCAGCAGGCCGTAATTTATCAGATGATGCCTCTGCTCTGAAAGCAGAGGGAAGGGGGCAGGACTCCCTATAGATCACTGAATCATGACCATATGCCTCGGCTGAGATTTAGGCTTTTCTGACTCCCTGTACCACATGCAAAGTTCCTTCCCACTAACCAAGAACTCCGCTTCACTCACACCTGTTGTTTACATGTTTCTCTAAAAAGTCTATGCTTCTTTCTACCCCAGGGGTTTTGGATCATTTTGTTCCCCATGTCTGGAATATCTTTCTCCTTTTACACTCTAGATGCTTGAGCCCAAAAACTATGCATGTGTGATAAGCCCATGGTGTGTTAAAAGTGGAGTAGAAAATGGTGCTTTCTAGGAAAACAAAAGATTCATGTGTTCTAATTTTGTACTGTTAATTTCTTTTTCCCATTGTGTAAAAGTGGCAAGGCTTGTCTCTAACAGAAAAGTAAGTCCTAAGAGGAGAAACTGTTTTATATTTCTCTTTTCTCCCTCAGCACAATGATGATCACACAATAAAGGCTCAATAACTACTAGTGGGATGATTCATGATTCATCTACTATTTGGCATATTATGTCACACCATGCCATAGCGATCCAGTCTCTCTCAATTTCTTTCTCACACTAACCTATAAAACAGGTGTTAGGATTATCTCACAGTGCTACCTTCTAGAGTGCAGCGATACTGCATTTTAAGTCTGACTAAGGACCTAGAAACAATCTCACAATGATAGTTTAACTTAACAGCTTAGGGATGAGGTATAAACTATGGTTACTTTAATTTTGAATGATAAAAATGGAACAAACCACACATTTACAGAGTGTCTCTGCTTGTAACTACAAAGAAATTACATTATGGAACCATGGTAATCTATGGTTTTACTTTAGTGAACCTATTTATGTCTAATTGCAGTATTTGTGTATTAACTAGTAAATTCATCTAATATATTTATTGCCAATACAGTCATCATACTGGTCAATGAGATACAATAAGTGAGTTGGAGGGGGTGGGTGGAGAATGACCCTAGTTATACATTCCGAGTTTAGTAAATAATTTTTTTTTTTTTTTTTTTTTGTCTCTCTAGACTGGTCAGTAAGGGAAAGATTTGTGACAAAGTCAGAAACTATAAAAATACCTTCCAACAAGGCAACAGATTGTTATTTACATAGTATAAGAAAAAAGTATACGTGTGTATATATGGTTCCCTTTATTAAATTTCTGAAAACACTCTTTTGAACCTTTAAATACAACCAAAAATATTTCAAGCTGAAGAAAGCAAAATTTTATATGGGATGACTATGATTTGCCTTTATTACCCTTAAAATCTAAAAGAAGTCTCTATTAGTAATTATTTTCTTTCAACAACCTGATCTAGCCTAACACCTATGAAACTACATCAACAGTATTTAATAAGAGAGGAAAAGTTTTGCATTGTGGTGTTCATTAACTCATTTCTTAGTATAATCCTTTTAATTTTTTGAACACTTTTACTTCTGTAAAACAATTTTTTTCATTCTAATGTATTCTTCTTTTACCCTCTGGTCATAGGTAGGATGGTCCGCAAAGAGTGAAGAAAAAAGGACTCAGGGTTCTTGAGGCAGATGGTGTGCTTGTGACGTTATTATAATGGAATTTCAGACAGCTCAGGGGAGTGATATCACCAAGATGGCAGAGTAGGAGATACCAGCCTCCATCTCCCCACAAAGACAGCAATTAGAAGCTATCTCAGAATGAAAATAGCTCTGGGAAACCTCAGGAGTCCACTTCAGAAGCTTTAGCACATAGTGGAGCAAAATAACCACACACAAATAACACATTTTGCCTGTATCACTCCATCCCCCAGGCCGCCCCTGCTCAGAGCCAAGAGGGAACTTCCTGGCCAGAGATAGTTCTCTTTGTAGGAAAATAGAGAACAGAATGAGTGATCAGCTTCCCCAGCCTTTCAAGGCACTGCACAAAGGACCTGATCCCAACTCCTGTCACTGGCCTACACCTCCACTCCTTCAAGCAGCTGGACCCTCTGTAGCTGTGCACCTGCACACCACTGGCCCCACCTCCCAGTACCATCCTCTGCTGTTGTGTGCTCACGCATGGCTAGCCCCTGCAGCCGCATGAATGCACACTGACCACCAAGGCCCCCACAGCTGCCCCTGTACCGGGAGCTGGTCCTGACTCCTAACCCAAGCCTGTACCACTACCTGTGCCTGCAGTTAGCCCCTATAGTTCAAACCTACATGCTGTGACACCAACTTCTGTCACTGGACCCCACCACAGTGCACTAGCCTCTACAGCCACATGAGTCCTGTAGCTGCTCGTGTACCCACAATTGCCCCCAGCCCCTGCCACTGCCCTGGGCCCTTGCCAATGTGGGTGTGCCTATAGCTAGCCCCTGCCATCATGCAGGCACCTGCAGTCAACCCTTCATTCAATCATGTGTACACCACGACCTGCCCTGATTTCTTGCTGCTGAGGATCCCAACAGTCCTTGCAGGTACTCAGGACCCCCCACAGTTCTTGCTGTCAAGGATCACAGAGTTGCCAATGTCATGGACCTTAGTGTCCTGAGCCAATGAGATACTTCACCACCCCAAATCTTGACATATCTGTGAATTTTCCAGTTTTCTTCTTGTCATTGATTTCTAGTTTCATACCATTGTGGTTGGAAAAGATGCTGGATTGATTTCAAACTTCTCAAATTCATTAAGACTTGTTTTGTGACCTAACATATTATCTATCCTGGAGAACGTTCCATGTGCACTTGAGAAGAAAGTATATTCTGCTGTTGTTGGATGGAGTGTTCTGTAAATGTGTATTAGGTACATCTTGTCTAATGTGCAGTTTAAGTCCAATGTTTCCTTATGGACATTCTGTCTGAACGATCTATTCATTAGGATATAGAAGCCGCTTACTATTTTGCTGTTGTTTTTTTCTTTTTTTTCCCCCTACTATTTTGAATTGCTGTCTATTTCTCCCTTTAGGTTTGTTAATATTCACTTTATATATTTAGATGCTCCTATGTTGGGTGCAGAAATATTTACATGTTATAGCCTCTTGTTAAATTGACTCATCATTATATAATGACTTTCTTTGTCTCCTTTTTGTTTTCTCTTAAATAAGTATAACTACCCCTGCTTTCTTTGGGTTTCCATTTGCATGAAATTTCTTTGTCCATCCCTTCATTTTCAGTTTGTGTGGACCCTTAAAACTGAAGTGATTTTTTTAGGTTTTTTCAAAATTTTATTGAAGTATAGTTGATGCACAATGCTGTGTTTAATTTCTGCTGTACAGCAAAGTGATCAGTTTTATATATATATATATATATATATTCTTATCCATTATGGTTTATCACAGGATATTGAAAATAGTTTCCTGTGCTATACAATAAGACCTTGTTGTTTATCCATCCTATATATAATAGTTTGTATTTGTTGTTCCCAAACTCCCCGCCCTTCCCTCCTCTATTCCTATTCCCCCTTGACAACCACAAGTCTGTCCTCTATGTCTGTGAGTCTGTTTTGGTTTCATAGATATGTTCATTTGAATTGTATTTTAGATTCCACATAAAAATGATAGATGATATTTGTCTTTCTCTTTCTGACTTGCTTCACTTACTATGATAATCTCTATTTGTGTCCATGTTGTTGCAAATGGCATTATTTCATTCTTTTTTATGGCTGAATAATATTCCATTGTATATATGTACCACATCTTCTTTATCCATTCATCTGTCAATAGACACTTAGGTTGCTTCCGTGTCTTGGCTATTGTAAATAGTGTTTCTATGAACATAGGGGTGCATGTATCTTTTCAAATTATAGGTTCGTCTGGGTATATGCCCAGGAGTGAGATTGCTGGATCATATGGCAGCTCTATTTTCAGTTTTTTAGGAAACCTCCATACTGTTTTCCATAGTGGCTGTACAAATTTACATTTCCACCAACAGTGTAAGAGGGTTCCCTTTTTTCCAAACCCTCTCCAGCATTTGTTACTTGTAGACTTTTTAATAATGCCATTCTGACTGGTATAAGGTGGTGCCTCATTGTTGTTTTGATTTGCATTTCTCTAATAATTAGAGATGTTGAGCATCTTTACATGTGCCTGTTGGCCAACTGTATGTCTTCTTTGGAGAAATGTCCATTTAGGTCTCTGCCCATTTTTTTGATTCGGATGTTTTGTTGTTGTTGTTGAATTGTATGAGCTGTTTGTATATTTTGGAAATTAAGCCCTTGTTGGTCACATCATTTGTAAATATTTTCTCCCAATCTGTAGGTTGTCTTTTTGTTTCATTTATGGTTTCCTTTGCTGTGCAAAAGCTTATAAGTTTGAATAGATCCCATTTGTTTATTTTTGCTTTTATTTCTACTGCCTTGGGAGAATGACCTAAGAAAACATTGGTACAATTTATGTCAGAGAATATTTTGCCTATATTCTCTTCTAGGAGTTTCATGGTGTCTTGTCTTATATCTGTCTTTAAGCCATTTTGAGTTTACTTTTGTGTATGGCATGAGGGTGTGTTCTTGCTTCATTGATTTACATGGGGCTGTCCAACTTTCCCAACACCACTTGCTGAAGAGACTGTCTTTTGTCTATTATATATTCTTGGCTCCTTTGTCACAAATTAATTGTCCATAGGTGTGTGGGTTTATTTCTGGGGTCTGTATTCTGTTCCATTGACCTGTATATCTGTTTTTGTGCCAATACCATGCTGTTTTGATTACTCTAACTTTGTAGTATTGTCTGAAGTTGGGGAGGATTATGCCCACAGCTTCGTTCTTTTTCCTCAAGATTTGGCAATTCTGGGCCTTTTGTGGTTCCATATAAATTTTAGGATCATTTGCTCTAGTTCTGTGAAAAATGTTGTGGGTATTTTAACAGGTATTGCATTCAATCTTTAGATTGCTTTGGGTAATGGCCATTTTAACAATATAATTCTTCCAATCCAAGAGCATGAGGTATCTTTCCATTTCTTTGAATCATCTTCAACTTCTTTATTAATGTTTTGTAGTTCTCCACATATAATTCTTTTACCTCCTTAGTGAGGTTTATTCCTAAATACTTTTTTTGGATGAGATTTTAAAAGGGATTATTTATTTACATTCCCTTTCTAATATTTGATTGTTAGTGTATAGAAACGTAACCAATTTCTGTATGTTAATCTTGTACCCTGCTACCTTGCTGAATTTGTTTATCAGTTCTAGCAGTTTTTGTGTGGAGTCTTTAGGGTTTTCTACCTATAGTATCATGTCACCTGCGTATCATGACAATTTTACCTCTTCCCTACCAATTTGAGTAACTTTTATTTCTTTTTTTGTCTGATTGCTGTGACTAAGAAAGACTTCCAGTACTACTCTGAAGAGAAGTCATGAGGGTGTGCGTCCTTTTCTTGCTCCATATTTTAGCAGGAAGGCTTTCAGCTTTTCACCACTATTATATTGGCTCTGGGTTTGTCATAAATAGATTTTATTATTTTGAGATACATTCCCTCTATACCCACTTTCAGAAGGGTTTGCACCATGAATGGATGTGGAAATTTATCAAATGCTTTTCTGCATCTATTGAGATGATTATGTGGTTTTTGTCTTTTCTTTTGTTGATGTGGTATACCACATTGATTGCTTTGCACATGTTGAACCATCTCTTGTGTTTTCATCCATTCAGCCACTTTCTGTCTTTTCTTTGGAGAATTTATTCAAATTACATTTAAAGTAATTATTGATAAGTATGGATTTACTCTTGACATTCTATTCATTGTTTTCTGGCTGTTTTGTAATTCTTTTGTCCCTTTCTTATTCTCTTGCTCTCTTCCTTTGAGAATTGATGATTTTCTGTAGTGGTGTGCTCAGATTCTTTTCTTTTTATCTTTTGTGTGTCCATTATATGTTGTTACTTTGTGGTTACCATTATGTTCATATAAAACATTTTATAACAGTCCATTTTAAGTTGATAATAACTTAGGTTCAAACATACCAATATTCTATATTTTTACTCTCACATCCCTCCACTTTGTTTTCACGCACACACACACATACACACACACACACACACACGCACTATATGTTATTTTTACAAGAGATAAATAAACTGACACCAAGCATTGTAAATGGACCACAACAAAAGTAACAATGATTGCAATTACCAAATACGAAAGACACTAATACTATGTCATAATATTGACATTCAGTCCAGTAATCTTCCACTGTAATAGGTCCTTTACTTTGCATTGAAAATTGATTTGTATATTTTTTGCATCTGAGTCCTTGTGGGATTTTTATTTTATTCAAACAGAAAGTCACAAAAATTATAATCATCATCATCAGTTCACTCAGTCCCATGTAATTAATTTTTTTTTCATCTTGATCTTTTGTTAGCACTTTTAGGAATTCATCAGTTTTCCATTACAGTTATGAAAATGCTTATTCATTCAGTTCATCAGTATAGTCAGCTACCAGAAACCTGTACTTGTCAGAGACTTTTCCATGAATTCCTTGAAGATGAAACCCTTTTATAGTAACATTTTTGCAAAAGCAGCAGAGTACATCCAGAACTGTCTGTAAATGACAAAAGACTTAAAAATGACCACAGTCAAAGATTTGATGAAAGTTCATAATAATGCAATTGATAAAGAATTTAGTTATTTCTGAGATATACATTTTAAAGTAATAACTAGAATTATGACATAATATCAGAACATATAAGATTTTTAGAAATGTCATGTAATGTCTGAAACATTTATATTAACATATTTCATACAAATAACCAAAAGAAAATTTAGTATTAGTTGTTTTGTTTGTTTGGTTTTTTATACTGCAGGTTCTTATTAGTCATCAATTTTATACACATCAGTGTATACATGTCAATCCCAATCGCCCAATTCAGCACACCACCATCCCCACCCCTCCGCAGTTTTCCCCTCTTGGTGTCCATACGTTTGTTCTCTACATCTCTGTCTCAACTGCTGCCCTGCAAACCGGTTCTTCCATACCATTTTTCTAGGTTCCACATACATGCATTAATATACAATATTTGTTTATCTCTTTCTGACTTACTTCACTCTGTATGACAGTCTCTATGTCCATCCACCTCTCAACAAATGATTCAGTTTCGTTCCTTTTTATTGCTGAGTAATATTCCATTGTATATCTGTACCACATCTTCTTTATCCGTTCGTCTGTCGATGGGCATTTAGGTTGCTTCCATGACCTGGCTATTTTAAATAGTGCTGCAATGAACATTGAGGTGCATGTGTCTTTTTGAATTATGGTTTTCTCTGGGTATATGCCCAGTAGTGGGATTACTGGATCATATGGTAATTCTATTTTTAGTTTTTTAAGGAACCTCCATACTGTTCTCCATAGTGGCCGTATCAATTCACATTCCCACCAACAGTGCAAGAGGGTTCCCTTTTCTCCATACCCACTCCAGCATTTGTTGTTTGTAGATTTTCTGATGATGCCCATTCTAACTGGTGTGAGGTGATACCTCATTATAGTTTTCACTTGCATTTCTCTAATAAGTAGTGACGTTGAGCAGCTTTTCATGCGCTTCTTGGCCATCTGTATGTCTTCTTTGGAGAAATGTCTATTTAGGTCTTCTGCCCATTTTTGGATTGGGTTGTTTGTTTCTTTAATATTGAGCTGCATGAGCTGTTTATATATTTGGAGATTAATCCTTTGTCCACTGATTCGTTTGCAAATATCTTCTGCCATTCTGAGGGTTGTATTTTCGTCTTGTTTATGGTTTCCTTTGCTGTGCAAAAGCTTTGACGTTTCATTAGGTCCCATTTGTTTATTTTTGTTTTTATTTCCATTACTCTAGGAGGTGGATCAAAAAAGATCTTGCTGTGATTTATATCAAACAGTGTTCTTCCTATGTTTTCCTCTAAGAGTTTTATAGTGTCTGGTCTTACACTTAGGTCTCGAATCCATTTGGAGTTTATTTTCGTGTATCGTGTTAGGGAGTGTTCTGATTTCATTCTTTGACATGTAGCTGTCCAGTTTTCCCAGCATCACTTATTGAAGAGACTGTCTTTACTCCATTGTATATCCTTGCCTCCTTTGCCATAGATTAGTTGACCATAGGTGCGTGAGTTTATCTCTGGGCTTACTATCCTGTTCCATTGATCTATATTTCTATTTTTGTGCCAGTACCATATTGTCTTGATTACTATAGATTTGTAGTATAGTCTGAAGTCAGGAAGTCTGATTCCTCCAGCTCCATTTTTTTCCCCTCAAGACTGCTTTGGCTATTCAGGGTCTTTTGTGTCTCCATACAAATTTTAAGGTGATTTGTTCTAGTTCAGTAAAAAATGCCATTGGTAATTTGATAGGGATTGCATTGAACCTGTAGATTGCTTTGGGCAGTATAGTCATTTTCACAATACTGATTCTTCCAATCCAAGAACATGGTATATCTCTCCATCTGTTGATATCATCTTTAATTTCTTTCATCAGTATAATATAGTTTTCTGCATACAGCTCTTTTGTCTCCCTAGGTAGGTTTATCCCTAGGTATTTTATTATTTTTGTTGCAATGGTAAATGGGAGTGTTTCCATAATTTTTCTTTCAGATTTTTCATTATTAGTGTATAGCAATGCAAGAGATTTCTGTGTTTTGTATCCTTCAACTTTACCAAATTCATTGATTAGCTCTAGTAGTTTTCTGGTGGCATTCTTAGGATTCTGTATGTATAGTATCCTGTCATCTGCAAACAGTGACAGTTTTACTTCTTCTTTTCCAATTTGTATTCCTTTTACTTATTTTTCTTTTCTGATTGCCGTGGTTAGGACTTCCAAAACTATGTTGAATAATAGTGGTAAGGGTGGACGTCCTTGTCTCGTTCCTGATCTTAGAGGAAATGCTTTCAGTTTTTCACCATTGAGAATGATGTTTGCTGTGTGTTTGTCATATATGGCCTTTACTATGTTGAGGTAGCTTCCCTCTATGCCCACTTTCTGGCGAGTTTTTATCATAAATGGGTGTTGAATTTTGTCAAAAGCTTTTTTTTGCATCTATTGAGATGATCATATGGTTTTCCTCCTTCAATTTGTTAATATGGTGTATCACATTGATTGATTTCTGTATACTGAAGAATCCTTGCATCCTTGGGATAAATCCCATCTGATCATGGTGTATGATCCTTTTAATGTGTTGTTGGATTCTGTTTGCTAGTATTCTGTTGAGGATTTTTGCATCTATTTTCATCAGTAATATTGGTCTGTAATTTTCTTTTTTTGTAGTATCTTTGTCTGGTTTTGGTATCAGGGTGATGGTAGCCTCATAAAATGAGTTTGGGAGTGTTCCTTCCTCTGCAATTTTTTGGAAGAGTTTGAAAAGGATGGGTATTAGCTCTTCTCTAAATGTTTGATAGAATTCACCTGTGAAGCCATCTGCTCCTGGCCTTTTGTTTGTTGGAAGATTTTTAATCACAGTTTCAATTTCATTGCTTGTGATTGGTCTGTTCATATTTTCTGTTTCTTCCTGGTTCAGTCTTAGAAGGTTATACCTTTCTAAGAATCTGTCCATTTGTCCAGGTTGTCCCTCTATTGAATTTTTCAGTTTGGTTATTGTATTCTTCAGTTCTGTGATTTCTGTTTGGTAATCCTTATATTTTCTCTCTCTTTATTGAAATTCTCATTTTGTTAATGTGTTGTTCTCCTGACTTTGGTGAGCAAATTTATGATGTTACTTTGAACTCTTCATCAGGTAAATCAGTTATCTTAATTTCATTAAGGTACATTTTTGAAATTTTATCTTGTTCTTTTGTTTGGAACTTATTTCTTTGTTTCTTTATTTTCTCAGATTCTCTGTGTTGGTTTCAGTGAATTAGATAAAACAGCCACTTCTTCCATTCTTGATGAATGGTCTCATGTGGGATATGAAGCTTATCATTCAGCCCAGCCCTAGCTCTTAGTTGTATCTCAAACCTTTGTGATTGTCCAAGCCTCCTCTTTTTTTTTAGTGGCTCCCAGTAGTCGAGAGTATGCTAATACCTGTTAGTGTCCCAAAGGGGAAGATCTCAGTCAGCACCTAGATGCAGGCTAATTAGAAGCCAGACTCTCAGGGAGCAGCTTTTGAAGTATGCAAATAAACCTTTTCCAGGGAAAACCTAGATGATGTTCACTTCTGTCTTCTCCCTCTGCGCTGAGCACAGTTAAAAAATGTTTCTTTGTTTGCTACAGTCCCTGTGGGACCCATAAATTCAAGCCCTGATGACCATTGTAGCCCCATGATCAAGGGGTGTGTCCCCTGAGTAGCAGTTGCAAAAGTCATGGTGCCAGATGTGTCTATAAGCTCCTCCTGGCGAGGTCTTGGTGGTTTGGGAGAGCTACAGGGAGAATGCTGAGATGGAATCTATTGGCTTCCCTGATCTCCAGGGAGGATTGCATTCTGTCCCTAGAGCTAAATTAGAGGTATGACCCTCAGGCAGCAACTTTTAAGGTATTCAAATAGGCCTCTTTCAGGGAAAGGCTGGGAGATGGGCATTTTCCTCTGTACTGAGCTATAGGTAGAGAACCAAAGTGAGTCCTCTTGAGTCCATTAGGAACTGTTTCTTTGTTGGCTGTAGTGTTGTATATCTTGTGGACACAGCCCCGTTAGCTTCCAAGGCTAGATGTTTTGGGGGTTTGAACCTTGGGTGGAAGTCTTAAAAGTTGGGGTACTAGATCTCGGGTCTAAACCCTTCTCTCCTAAAGGAGAAATTGGGAGTTGGGAGTTCCTTCCCTATTGTATGTCACTGTGATGGGGTGGGTTTTATGGCAAGAGTGTGTCTCAGCCTCTCATTCATTTCAGTGTGGGTTTTTTTGTTGTTCCTCCAATGTGTAGGAGTCACTCAGCTGGTTTTTTCATAGGGAATTGTTTCATGTACAGCTGTAGATTCAATGTATCTATGGGAGGAGGTGAATTTAGGAACTTCCTATGTTACCATCTTGGACCACAACCCAGTAAGGTTATACTCAGTGTTTTCAATACAGGATTAATTCCACCACTATCTGCCTCTAGGCTTGGCAAGATAATTAAATGAGGTAATGAAATGAGTATAAAGTATTTTGAAAAGAATGGGGCCTTGTATAAATATAAGGAAAATTAGTTTGGCATGCCTGAATAAGAGTATTTTCCAGAATGGGCAAGAAGAGTATGTAGTATGGCTCATCTCTTCTCACTGCATGGCAAGACATATACAAATCTCCCCCTTGCTTATGAAGCTGCAAATAAAGCTGATTTACTTGAAACATTCTATTGTGGGCCAGGTGCCTTGGAAGTCCCAGTATTTGTTGCCAGCTTCTTTTTGAGACATAGCAAGGTGGCTGGCTTATATTCCAGTTGTTCTAGCTGCCAAAAGACTCAGAAAGCCAAAACAAAACAACTTTCTTCAGCAACACACAGAGAAGTTGCCTTTCTCCTCCCTCCCTGTTCTTTCATTTTAATCTTTTGTAATGTGTGGTTTCCAGATTCCAAAAATATAAATGAAACTTGTCTGTTTCATAGTTTTTATTCTCCAGGGCAAATTGGAAAAAGAAACCATAATGCCTCTTAATCTTCTTTAAACCTTCCTTTTACAAATAATTTATTTCCAAATATTGGTGTTCTTTGCATGATTCACTTAGGGTAGAGTGGGATCGAAACAGGATTCATATCAACATATTGTATACAATGCTTTTTTCCTAAAGTACAGCGTAATCAAAGTAGATAGTTTTGCAGGATTTTTGTGATCATATTATGGGGATAAAATGCTGCAAAAGTACCTTAGACATTTGGGGAGAAGTGGTTGTTATATTTGGGAGAAGAATACCTCAAAGAAATAAAAGGATCTCAGAGGTGTTTCCTTTTCCTACTCCTAAGAAATACAGTTCCTCAAGCAGGTAGAAGAAGAACCAAACTGAATTGTAGTTTCATCATGATGTAAATTGTACAAACAACTGGGAAATATAACTTTTAAATATTAAATGGAATTTGACCCTTGTTAAATATGTAGATTTGAATATTTAACATCACATTTTCCTTGTAAGTTATTTCTTTTATGTGTTCTTTACCATCTCAAGTCAGTGTGCTAATTTCCCCTGTGTAGTTTCATGAGACAATGTTTTCATTCACTAACAACATTTCATAGTGCATTAATAACATCAACACAGCCAGATTTCCCTGCATGCCAGCTTCAGTGTTATAAGAGACGCAGGGACATTTGTTAAGCCCAGGTAAATATTAAATATCACTTGGGGATGGGGGGAGTAACAATGTCATTTGCTGCCAGCCCTAAGTTCCTTTGAGATGTATAAAAATGCATATGACTTGTTCAGTCTATTAAGCAGATGCTAGTTCAGCTGTAGTGCATATGCTGGTTTTTTGACACAGTTTTGGAGTGCAGTGGTGGAGACATATGCATGTGTGAAAATTCCAGGTGTGAGTTTGGGGGACGCCATTTACATTTTTATATTTTTTTAATTTAATTTAAACATTGATCTCCAAGATGAATAAATAGTATTAAATTTTGGAAAGCTGATTACGAATATAGCAAAGCATAAAGGAAAATAGTATGTGGATTTTAAAGGATTTTTAAAATTAAATTATATCTTACATGAAATAAATTGATCATTAATTTTGTCTGGAATTTTACTTGGTCCAATAATCAGCTATTGATTTGCAGTTGTTCTTGATTGTTTTATCATGTGACATTCTGAACTGTTTTATAAATAATTGTTTTAAAGTTTACATATTACAACTCCTTCAACTAGGGAAGCTATTTCTTAATATTTTAGCCCAAAAGGAAGAAAATATTATATTTCCTTATACTATTCTGAGACATGAAAAATATACTGAGGATTTTTTCTTCTTTACAGGAAAACAAAATTTTAAAAAGTTTTAAAAGAAAAAGAGATTTTATAAAAATAAATTTACCCTCTGTGTTTTTTTTACTCTAGATAAGTGTATAAAAGTATATGAAATCATGGAAAACAAACAAAAACACTTAATATTAAATGCTAGTGTTTTTTTTCTTTTTCTTTCAGCTCTCAGGAGAAGTGATTTTACAAATTGCCAACGAACCAGTTCTGCCCTTTAATGCTCTCGATATAGCTTTAGAAGTTCAAAACAGCCTTAAAGGTAATTTTTCTTTGAATTATAGTAATTTTAGCAAATGAATAATTGCTCAACTAATTGTGAACAAGGAATAGATAAAGTCATCCACTATCTTACTAGCTATGGCAATGTAACACTTCCCTTCCTATAGAGGACAATCATGAGAAGGGCTTAGAAGAATGTGGGCTACCATGTCAACAAGAATGAGGTATACCTAATATTCAGTTATTTGAAACAAGACTGGCCCAGAAGTTTGTCCTTTGGGATTGGTTTCCATGAAGTATGGGCTGGGTCCATTTGACTGAAGTGTTGGCTCATCCTAGATTAAGGATGACAAGGAGGAAACCAGGAAATTATTTCCACAGTCTCTATTTAAGTTCCTTCCTGTTTGAATATCTCTCTCTCTACAGAATTCTAACACCACCTAATAATTTTCTTTATTTTCCCTTTATCTATATACAAATCTTGATCTAAACTTCAAGTTTGTCACCATTCACCAAACACAAAGGGCAGTATTGTAATTTAAAAAATGCTCCCTCCTTCTCCTCTTTGAGTCACACATCTTACTATCAGATCATTTGTAGACATGTATTTCTCAATATAAAAGCCAATATTTTCACTATAGAACTTATGCAGTAATTCTTGGAAAATGGATCACTCTAAAGAGCCAAATATTTCTAGTATCTGAAACTTTATTACTTTTATTTTTAAATTTTGACTACCTGGGTTGATTCTTAATCCAGAGACTACTACAAAACAATATTTTTCTCCATCAGTGATTCTTATTACTTTTATTATAGTGGCTGTGTAAAACCATGACCTTGGGCGCAATTGAGCTGTTTAGGGCTATTTTGCGCCCATACTAAATGGCCTCATATTGCTCTGCTTTTGGTATATTTAAGCTAGTCTCTATTTTTTCTACTTTTGTGAAGCTTCTTCTTTTTATTGTCATGAGTGTCACTATCTGTAGCAGTTACTCTGTTTTCCACTTATAATTTTCTATTTCTAGAATATTTCTTAGAAACTGAGTAACCAAGTATATGGTATTTTACAAAATAAGAACAATATAGGCATAAATAAAGGGTTAAAGACTTCTGTGAATAATATATTTTTTGCAAGGATTTCTTTTAAACAACTATTTTATTTTTTTCTGTAGATTGTTTTGCTTTTCTTTAGTTCTCATTTTTTCACTTTAAAAATTCAGTTGCTACTGCATATTATACTTAAAACTTTCAAAGAACAAAAAGAGAAGACTATTATTTGTATTACATAAAGATTTGTCCATCTATAAAGAATAATTCTCATGCATAGAAAGGAGCCTCAAGCAGTATGCTGTGAAATAGAAACATTGTACAATAGAATTATAAATGACTTACAAGTTGTTTTTCTGAGTCCAAATCTACATAAATGTTTAATACCATTGTAATAAAGATATTTTTAAAATTAAACAAAGCCAGCAAAGCCAAAAGCAATAACAATACTGTCATTTTAAATTCTAAATTCTATTTTCTTTTTAAATAATTGGGTTTATTTTTTGAATCCATAAGTAATATTATAGCATTATCATTCCTAAATGAGCATTTTAAGTAATGTACGCTACTTCTGAAGGTCAGAAAAAAGTCCTAAAGGGTCATTGTTAGAATTATATTATTACTCTGTTTCTTTGTGGGTAGTTAGGAATCCCTTTGAAAATCCGAAGAGAAGTATGGTCTCTCTCCTCAGAAAATTACACTTGTATTAAAAGCTTTGCATATAACCCCCATAGACTTTACAGGATCTCTTGAACCCATTTATTCATTCATTTAACAAATATTGAGCACCTACTGTATGCCTGGTACACTTATATGACCAAAAAAACAAAAACATAAAACCCAGCCACTAAATAAACAAATAAAACAAAACTAGAATCTCTTCTCCTGAGAAACATACATGCATGGTAGAACAAAATTTGCATAAGGCAAAGCAATTTTTAAGTTAGCTTTATTTTTTTTTTTTTTTAATTTTTTTTTTTTTGTGTGGTACGCAGACCTCTCACTGTTGTGGCCTCTCCTGTTGCGGAGCACAGGCTCCGGACGCGCAGGCTCAGCGGCCATGGCTTACGGGCCCAGGCACTCCGCGGCATGTGGGATCTTCCCGGACCGGGGCACGAACCCATGTCCCCTGCATCGGCAGGCGGACTCTCAACCACTGCGCCACCAGGGAAGCCCTAAGTTAGCTTTATGCTCAAACTGTTCCCTAATATCAATCACTTTGGAGTAAATTTGCATTTTCAAAGTAAGTGTTAAAGAGCAGAACTGACTCTGGTTGTATCCAGAATAGAGAGGAGAGATATGGTGTGGGAATATAAATTTGAGAGCTGTCCCAAATGAGATTTCTGAGGGGTTGAGTGCAGATAGAGGACAGAAAAGCTTTAAGATTTCTGGGCACTCCTGCATTTAGAAATTGGGAAAAGAAGGGGAATCAGAGGAGGAGACTGATGGACTGATGTATCTAAACTGGGTATAGAATAACGTGAGGGTGCAAAGGGAAACAGGGTGAGCATAAATAAAGGAGGATGGATAGACTTTATTTATTGGCAAAATCAAAGAATTAAGAAAAAATAAGCTGAAAAGACCAGCAAATGGAATTATTGAAAATTTGACCATATAAAGAGTGCAGATATTGGTAATGACAGTGTACAGGCTGAGGTATGACCATGGAAGTATGGTAGCTGATCAATAGAGGAAAAGAGTCTATGGAGAAGAGAGGCCAGACTATGTCCACATGGATATTGATATTGTCAAGAACTAAGATAGGAGTAATTCTTTTAAGAGATAGTGACTAGCCAGGAGCTAAAATCTTCAGAGAATGAGCAGTGACTTAGAGACACCTTATATTGTTCTTCTATGGTTAGTGGTACAAAGGGTGTGGGAGAAAAAAGAACTACCACCTGAGAGGGCTGCAGTGGGAGAAATGTCAATAGGGTAGAGCCAGGTTTCAATTAAGGCAAAAAGATAAAGAAAACAGTCTGAAAATAGATGAGATTAATAATCCTTTCTTTAACAGTTATATCTCAAAGCATGTAATTACAGGGGGAAAAAAACAAACTGTAGTCGTTCTACAGTGATTTCCACTGCAGGCCAGACATGACAAAGTCTAGATGAACCTCTCCCCAAAATCCCAGGTTCTCAGTTGGATGAGCCAGGAGCATTTTGGCTTCTTGCTGTTATATTGGACTGTTTCTTCTTTAGTTGTTGGTTATTTTTGAGTTTTGTTTCTTTTGATGTGAAACTACTTGGGTCTCCCTGTCACTTTCACTCTGAAAGATGTGGCCAGACTTGAGATGTACCCACACTAAAAAGACAAAGCAAAGCAAAAAAAAAGTAACCCCCCAAATGGGCAAAAAATATTCTTTTATCATGACCTGCGTATAAGTATTTGATCAAGGGGGTATGAGTTGTCACCTTTAAGCTATACATTTTTGTATTTTAGTTATCATGATTCAAAATTATTTGAATTATCTGTACTATAGTAAAATGTTATTCAAATAATTGCTAAATTGTAGGCGATTTGTTTTACCTGCTCTATTTTGACTACTTTGGTTGTAACCTTATTTTTAAAATAGAATACTTTAATGTGCTAATGTGTAAAATAATGGACACCACTTATCAACAACTAAATAAATATTTCAGTTTCAGTTTTAGCTACAATGCTAGACGACTTCATTAGCTAAACAGTGTTCCTGTAGCATGTTAAATGAAACATAATTTTACTGCTTAATACAAGCTTTAATTGTTGATATATTTTCTTATTTTGTTATGACAGTTAATGGTGATTAGTCTTAAATTCTCAATTACAGTTTAAAGGAAAAGACCTTCAAGGCTGAACTATAAAATACTGTTTCTCCTTACTGCAGAGAGTTTAAGTATGAAGGTCTCTGAAACCCAATTGCATTTTTAAACAGTGTAATTTTTACCCCTTGACAACCAGCCATCTTGTTTATTTATTACACTAGTTTATGGTAGCAGCAGACCATTCTCTATCATTCTCACAACCACCAGAAAGAAGGATAATTTACCAGTGAATAATTTGTTTGAGTTGATTTATTGGTTGGTTCTTGAAAGCTCATTTTGACTGAGTGACCTTGGCTCTTAATATTTGGTCAATGCCAAGCACATAATAGTTAGAGAATGAATATTTATACATGGTGCATGGGGATATAGTGTAAATAATGACTGATAAGATAACTGACATGCTTCAGATGTATTTGTGACAAATAAAAGTATGTCCAAAAAACGCACATATAAGGCAATGGTACGAGTTTATGGGGGCAAGGGAAGGTGTCAAGAATATGTATCACCACACTGTTGAACCTAAGGAGTGAGCACTAATGACCTTACTAAGTTTACTGTTTCTCACTTTATCCACTTTTTAATGCAAAAATAACATTTCAAAATAATTAACAACTATATATTTCTGATGCTTTTAATATCTGCTATTTTTATTTGCCAGAATTTTAGATGTAATTATTTAGCATGATTGTAAAAATGACAAATGACCAAATAAAGTAAAAGTCATGTTCATTTGATCTGGCTATGTACACATTTATTTAGTGCAAGCCAGACCCAGCAGGAAACGTAATTTCGAACTCTGTGGCTTGTTGCCACCTCCTGATTGTCTCACTAAATGTCAAATTGTTGTTGGCAGCATTTCCCACTGTTCTTTAAAAAACTGACAATGCTGATTTGATCTTTTTTTTTTTATTAGCTTTGATAATTCATTAGTGTCAATCACTTCATTTTAGGAGGAGGGATAGTATTTCAAGGTGATGATGCCACTGAGGCAAACACTGTGATTTCTGTTAGATTTGTAGTGTCATATTTTTAAGTGTCACTTTGGTTCTTTTCTACAATCACAAGTGATGGGGGCCCATCTAATGTCCTTTTTTTTCTTCTTCTTCTTCGTCTTCTTTCTGAGTAATGTAAGATGAATTTCGAAGTTTGCAAAATTAAGAGTGCACTTTGTAAACTGCATGAGTCTAGTCCTCAGCCCATCTGTCTCCAGTCTTCGTTTTAATGACCACCAATTCAAACTCTGGACTGGCCTATAGATAGTAAAGGATGGGTGCCCTGTGTACCTGGTCTGTGTTCTCCCTGAGAAATCTAAAGCAGACCATCTAAAATCCAAACAGTCCTAGGGAAAGATCTTGTTCCCATGGGAACTCTGCACCATGCTAGATTTTTCGTGGTTTGAACTGGCATTTCTGGAACTGACTTTTTTTGTGTGACAAGGACTTAAACTCAAAAGCATTCTCTGAGAAGTGTTTTACCTTTCTTGCCCAAAATGATGGAGAAATTTGATAAGAGATTAGCCATTTATTGGGTACAAATTCCTGAAAATATGTTCAGTTTTAATCCCCATTGTATTTTTGTATGGATTCTGACTACATAACTATATTAAAGATTGTATTTCACTTACTGATATTCTACACCTCATCTAAAAAAGGATTTGAGACAGCTGGGTCTGCAACAAACCTGGTTGTCTCTATAATGTCAGTGTTTGTCTCCTGAAACTAGGTTTTCTTTCTCCCCATTTCTCTTTGAACTCATATTTTCATTGCATAATGTTCCTTAATTCTTACCCTAAGCATGGTGTCCCTTTTGTTTTCCTCAGAGTTATACTTTCTTTGCTTTTATTTACTCCTATCTCACAATTTGTTGCTATTCATACAGCTTTCCTTTGTGATCATTGTTTTCTTCCCTGCTCTGAGTACTTCATCCAAATCTGTTTAAAGTTTTCTTTCACTGTCTACATTTCACGTGTCACTACATTGATTGAAATACGTTAATGACATCATTTTTACTAGTCTCTCATTCATAATAATGCTCTATTGCATTATGATTTTTTCTTTTGAATTTTTATATGCACATTTCTTCCACCATCCATCTTCCAGACTCACAGATGTAGAGAACTAACTAGTGGTTACCAGTCGCGAGAGGGGAGGGGGGAGGGGAGTAAGAAGTACAACCTATTATGTAACAAATAAGCTACAAGGATATATTGTACAACACAGGGAACATAGTCAATATTTTATAACAACTATAAATGGAGTATAGCTTTTAAAAATTGTGAATCTCTATATTGTACACCTGTAACTTATATAATATTGAAAACAATTGTACTTCAATAAAAAAATAAGGCAGAAGGCTAGTAAGAATTTTTGTATGCAGATTTCTTCATCTGTCTTCCAGTTGTCTCTCTGCTTGTCCTTCTCTGTTTATCCTTTCTCCCTAGAAGTGCGGTCCTCCTGAGATGTGGGATTGCCCTCTACCAGGGCTGGGACACCAGAGGCCCCACAGCATTCAGGATATGGTCCTCTTCCTTGAGGCGTCTTAATGGTTCAGATAACCAGCACAGCCTTATATGAGCTTAAGGCTTAAATATTAACGTCATCTTGGGCATGTGCCTGCCTGAGATATTACTAGGGAGTTGTTTCCATATGCTTTTTATGCTAAGAGAAATATTTCAGACTTTTCATTTGTCTTGACAGGTGAAATGCAGATAAAAATAATGATAGGGCTTCCCTGGTGGCACAGTGGTTGAGAGTCCGCCTGCCGATGCAGGGGACACGGGTTTGTGCCCCGGTCCGAGAAGATCCCACATGCCACGGAGCGGCTGAGCCCGTGAGCCATGGCTGCTGAGACTGCGCGTCCGGAGCCTGTGCTCTGCAACGGGAGAGGCCACAACAGTGAGAGGCCCGTGGACTGCAAAAAAAAATAAAAAAATAAAAAATAAATAATGATAGTTACAATCTAAAAAATACTTTAAATTATAGTAAGTGCTGAAAACTGTGAAACTCCTAAGCATCCAGCTCAGTGAATTTTCTCAGCTTGCAAACACTTGTATAGATCGAGACACAGAAGAAAAGCCAAATTCCAGAGCTTCCCTGAGCCCTTCCTAATCTCATCCTGGCTCTGCTTCCCAAAGGCAAACACTGCCGAACACCAAAGATTAATTTTTCCCTTATAAAGGAAGACCTTATATTTTATAAGATGGAATGATATGATAATGTGCATTCTTTTGAACGTAGCTTTGACCTACATATATGAGTGTGAGGTTCATCCACCTTGTTTCATGGAGTTGCAGTTTGTTTCCACTGCTGTGCAGTCTTCCATTGTATGAACAGACTGCAGTTTGGTTATCAATTCTACTGTGAGGTACAGTTGGGATGCTCCCAGGCTGAGGTTATTATGAACAATGCTGCTGTGATCAATCTCCTATGTACCTCTTAGTGCACATGCATACCCGTTGGTGGATGATAGGGTATATGTATGTCTAACCTCAACAGATACTGCTAAGAGGATTTTCAAAGTCACTGTAACATTTTCTTCAATTTTAACAGTAAGAATTTTGATCACTTTACATGAAGTTTCTGTCTTTTTCTTATGAATTTGTAGATGATGTTGATGTATTCAGACAAGTCTATATTGAATATATTTATTGTAAATAAATAACATATTTATTGAAAATAAATAATATATTTATTGAAATACAAATCTGAGGGCTCAGCTGGGGCAGAGTCATCTTCGCTTAGTCACATGGTTGTCGGCAGGATCAGGTTCCTCAAGGTTTTGTTTTTTGTTTTTCTTTTAAGCTTACATTAATTTTATTTTATTATTATTTTTTAATCTTTATTGGAGTATAATTGCTTTAACATGGAGTGTTAGTTTCTGCTGTAAAACAAAGTGAATCAGCTATATGTATACATATATCACCATATCTCCTCCCTCTTGTGTCCCCCTCCCACCCTCCCTATCCCACCACACTAGGTGCACACAAAGCACCGAGCTGCTTTCCCTGTGCTATGTGGCTGCTACCCACTACCTATCTATTTTACATTTTGTAGTGTATATAGGTCCATGCAACTCTCTCACTTCATCACAGCACAATTCCCCTTCCCCATATCCTCAAGTCCATTCTCTATGTCTGTGTCTTTATTCCTGTCCTGCCCCTAAGTTCTTCAGAACCGTTTTTTTCTTTTTTCTTTTTTTTTGTATGCTCCATATATATGTGTTAGCATATGGTATTTGTTTTTCTCTTTCTGACTTACTTCACTCTGTATAACAGACTCTAGTTCCATACACCTCACCACAAATAACTCAATTTCGGTTCTTATTATGGCTGAGGAATATTCCATTGTATATATGTGCCACATCTTCTTTAGCCATTCATCTGTCGATGGACACCTAGGTTGCTTCTATGTCCTGGCCATTGCAAATAGAGCTGCAATGAACATTGTGGTACATGACTCTTTTTGAATTATGGTTTTCTCATGGTATATGCCCAGTAGTGGGATTGCTGGGTCATATGGTAGTTCTATTTTTAGTATTTTAAAGAACCTCCATACAGTTCTCCATAGTGGCTGAATCAATTTACATTCCCACCAGCACTGCAAGAGGATTCCCTTTTCTCCACACGCTCTCGCTCTCCAGCATTTATTATTTGTAGATTTTTTAATGATGTCCATTCTGACTGGTGTGAGGTCAGAACTACAACGGCCTCATTGTAGTTTTCATTTACCTTTCTCTAATGATTAGTGTTATTGACCATCCTTTCATGTGTTTGTTGGAAATTTGTATATCTTCCTTAGAGAAATGTCTATTTAGGTCTTCTGCCCATTTTTGGATTGGGTTGTTTGTTTTTTTGATATTGAGCTGCCTGTATATTTTGGATATAAATCCTTTGTCAGTTGATTCATTTGCAAATACTTTCTCCCATTCTGAGGGTTGTCTTTTCATCTTGTTTATGGTTTCCTTTGCTGTGCAAAAGCTTTTAAGTTTCATTAGGTCCCATTTGTTTATTTTTGTTTTTATTTCCATTTCTCTATGAGGTAGGTCAAAAAGGATCTTGCTGTGATTTATGTCATACACTGTTCTGCCTATGTTTTCCTCTAAGAATTTGATGGTGTCTGGCCTTACATTTAGGTCTTTAATCCATTTTGAGTTTATTTTTGTGTATGGTGTTAGGGAGTGTTCTAATTTCATTCTTTTACATGTAGCTGTCCAGTTTTACCAGCATCACTTATTGAAGAGGCTGTCTTTTCTCCACTGTATATTCTTGCCTCCTTTATCAAAGATAAGGTGACCATATGTGTGTGGGTTTATCTCTGGGCTTTCTATCCTGTTCCATTGATCTATATTTCTGTTTGTGTGCCAGTACCACTGTCTTGATTACCATAGCTTTGTAGTATAGTCTGAAGTCAGGGAGCCTGATTCCACCAGCTCCGTTTTATTTTCTCAAGATTGCTTTAGCTATTTGGGGTCTTTTGTGTTTCCATACAAATTGTGAAATTTTTTGTTCTATTTCTGTGAAAAATGCCAGTGGTAGTTTGATAGGGATTGCATTGAATCTGTACATTACTTTGCATAGTAGTCATTTTCACAATGTTGATTCTTCCAATCCAAGAACATTGTATATCTCCCCATCTATTTCTATCATCTTTAATTTCTTCCATCAGTGTCTTATAGTTTTCTGCATACAGGTCTTTTGTCTCCTTAGGTAGCTTTATTCCTAGATATTTTGTTCTTTTTGTTGCAATGGTAAATGTGAGTGTTTCTTAATTTCACATTCAGATTTTTCATCATTAGTGTATAGGAATGCTAGAGATTTCTGTGCATTAATTTTGTTTCCTGCTACTTTACCAAATTCATTGATTAGCTCTAGAAATTTTCTGGTAACATATTTAGGATTCTCTATGTATAGAATCATGTAATCTGCAAACAGTGACAGCTTTACTTCTTTTCTGATGTGGATTCCTTTTATTTCTTTTTCTTCTCTGATTGCTGTGGGTAAAACTTCCAAAACTATGTTGAATAAGAGTGGTGAGAGTGGGCAACCTTGTCTTGTTCCTGATCTTAGTGGAAATGCTTTCAGTTTTTCACCATTGAGGACGATGTTGGCTGTGGGTTTGTCATATATGGCCTTTATAATGTGGAGGAAAGTTCCCTCTATGCCTACTTTCTGGAGGGTTTTTATCATGAATGGGTATTGAATTTTCTTGAATGTTTTCTCTGCATCTATTAAGATGATCATATGGTTTTTATCCTTCAATTTGTTAATATGGTGTATCACACTGAATGATTTGCATATATTGAAGAATCCTTGCATTACTGGGATAAACCTGACTTGATCATGGTGTGTGAGCCTTTTAATGTGCTGTGGGATTCTGTTTGCTAGTATTTTGTTGAGGATTTTTGAATCTATGTTCATCAGTGATTTTGGCCTGTAATTTTGTTTCTTTTTGACATCTTTGTCTGGTTTTGGTATCAGGGTGATGGTGGCCTTATAGAATGATTTTGGGAATGTTCCTCCCTCTGCTACATTTTGGAAGAGTTTGAGAAGGAAAGGTGTTAGCTCTTCTCTAAATGTTTGATAGAATTTGCCTGTGAAGCCATCTGGTCCTGGGCCTTTGTTTGTTGGAAGATTTTTAATCACAGTTTCAATTTCAGTGCTTGTGATTGGTCTGTTCATATTTTCTGTTTCTTCCTGGTTCAGTCTCAGAAGGTTCTGCATTTCTAAGAATTTGTCCATTTCTTCCAGGTTGTCCCTTTTATTGGCATGTAGTTGCTTGTAGTAATCGTTCATGATCCTTTGTATTCCTGCAGTGTCAGTTGTTGCTTCTCATTTTTCATTTCTAATTCTACTGATTTGAGTTTTTGCCCTTTTTTTCTTGATGAGTCTGGCTAGTGGTTTATCAATTTTGTTTATCTTCTCAGAACCAGCTTTTAGTTTTATTGATCCTAGCTATCATTTCCTTCATTTCTTTTTCATTTATTTCTGATTTGATCTTTATGATTTTGTTCCTTCTGCTACCTTTGTGGTTTTTTTGTTCTGCTTTCTCTAATTCCTGTAGGTGTAAGGTTAGGTTGTTTATTTGAGATGTTTCTTGTTTCTTGAGGTAGGATTATATTGCTATAAAGTTCCCTATTAAAACTGTTTTTGCTGCATCCCATGGCTCTGGGTCCTCGTGTTTCATTGTCATTGGTTTCTACGTATTTTTTGATTTCCTCTTTGAATTCTTCAGTGACCTCTTGGTTATTTAGTAGTGTATTGTTTAGCCTCAGGTGTTTGTATTTTTCTCAGATTTTTCCTGTAATTGATATCTGGTCTCATAGTGTTGTGGTTGGAAAAGATACTTGATGTGATTTCAATTTTCTTAAATTTACCAAGGCTTGATTTGTGACCCAAGATATAATCTGTCCTGGAGAATGCCCCATGAGCACTTGAGAAGAAAGTGTATTCTGTTGTCTTTGGATGGAATGTCCTATAAATATCTATTAATTCCATCTTGTTTAATGTATCATTTAAAGCTTGTGTTTCCTTATTTATTTTCATTTTGGATGATCTGTCCATTGGTGAAAATGGGGTGTTAAAGTTCCCTACTGTGATTTTGTTACTGTCGATTTCCCCTTTTATGGCTGTTAGCATTTGCCTTATGTACTGAGGTGCTCCTATGTTGGGTGCATAAATATTTAAAATTGTTATATCTTCTCCTTGGATTATTCCCTTTATCATTATGTAGTGTGTTTCTTTGTGTCTTGTAATCATCTTTATTTTAAAGTCTATTTTGTCTGATAAGAGAATTGCTACTCCAGCTTTCTTTTGATTTCCATGTGCATGGAATATCTTTTTGCATCCCCTCACTTTCAGTCTGTATGTGTCGTTAGGTCTGAAGTGGGTCTCTTGTAGACAGCATATATACGGGTCTTGTTTTTGTGTCCATTCAGCCAATCTAAGTGTTTTGGTGGGAGCATTTAATCCATTTACATTTAAGGTAATTATCGATATTACCATTTTCTTAATTGTTTTGTGTTTGTTACTGTAGTTGTTTTCCTTCTTTTGTGCTCCCTGCCTAGAAAAGTTCCTTTAGCATTTGTTGTGAAACTGATTTGGTGGTGCTGAATTCTCATAGCTTTTGCTTGTCTGTAAAGGATTTAATTTCTCCGTCATGTCTGAATGAGATCCTTTCTGGGTTGTAATATTTGTTGTAGGTTTTTCTCTTTCATCACTTTAAATATGTTCTGCCACTCCCTCCTGGCTTGCAGAGCTTCGGCTGAACGGTCAGCTGTTAACCTTATGGGGATTCTCTTGTATGTTATTTGTTGCTTTCCCTTGCTGCTTTTAATATTTTTTTCTTTGTATTTAATTTTTGATAGTTTGATTAATATGTGTCTTGGCGTATTTCTCCTTGGATTTATCCTGTATGGGACTCTCTGCTCTTCCTGTAGTTGAGTGACTATTTCCTTTCCCATATTAGGGAAGTTTTCAAGTATAATCTCTTCAAAGTTTTCTCAGTACCTTTTTTTTCTCTTCTTCTTCTGGGACCCCTATAATTCGAATGTCGGTGTATTTAATGTTGTCCCAGAGGTCTCTGAGACTGTCCTCAAACCTTTTCATTCTTTTTTCTATATTCTGCTCTGAGGTGATTATTTCCACTATTTTAACTCCCAGGTCACTTACCTGTTCTTTTGCCTCAGTTATTCTGCTACTGATCCCTTCTAGAGTATTTTTAATTTCATTTATTGTGTTGTTCATCATTGTTTGTTTGCTCTTTAGTTCTTTTAGATCCTTGTTAAACGTTTCTTGTATTTTCTCCATTCTATTTCCAAGATTTTGGATCATCTTGACTATCATTACTCTGAATTCTTTTTTAGGTAAACTCCCTATTTTCTCTTCATTTATTTGGTCTGGTGGGTTTTTACCTTGCTCCTTCATCTGTGTTTCTCATTTCGCTTAACTTACTGTGTTTGAGATTTCCTTTTTGCAGGCTGCAGGTTCGTAGTTCCCATTGTTTTTGGTGTCTGCCCCCAGTGGGTAAGGTTGGTTCAGTGGGTTGTGTAGGTTTCCACCAGAACACAGATGGATGAGTCTGGATCTTGTCTTTCTGGTGGGCAGGACTGCCTCCTGTTATGTGTTTTGGTGTGTCTGTGAATTTATTATGACTTTAGGCAACCTCTCTGCAAATGGGTGATGTTTTGTTCCTGTCTTGCTAGTTGTTTGGCATAGGGTGTCCAGCACTGTAGCTTACTGATCGTTGAGTGGAGCTGGGTCTTCACGTTGAGATGGAGATCTCTGAGAGAGCTTTCTCCGTTTTGTATTGTGTGGGGTCAGGAGGTCTCTGGTCGACTAATGTCCTGAACTCGGCTCTCCTACCTCAGAGGCTCAGGCCTGACACCTGGCCGGAGCACCAAGATCCTGTCAGCCACATGGCTCAGAAGAAAAGGGAGAAACAAAGAAAGAAAAATAAAATAAAGTTATTAAAATAAAAAAGTAATATGAAAAAAAGAGAGCAACCAAACCAAAAAACAAATCCACTAATGATAACAAGTGTTAAAAACTATACT